>BJBW01014548.1:0-39499 GCA_004320125.1 Scolopax mira | reverse complement strand
TGCTTGCATCAAGCGGAGTCCCGTCTCTCAATCGCGACATTATAGATTCTTAGAAAGGGGCTTTTTTGGCTTTTTGAACTGTGGCTCATGGATTGTTTTGACATTTTTGTGATTTAGCCTTATCTGAATGCTTCAGGGCTTAGTCCCTACTGGACTCTTCCCTAGAAACTGGTTATCTTAGGCTACTTATTTCAAGGTTTCTTGTATCTTCCTTTGGATACAAAGGAAAGAGAGAGAGAGGGAGAGAGTAACTTAGAAAATGGTCTAAGTGTCAAATTCTAAATTGTTGCTATGTAACATGCTATATCTAAGAAGTTATAATAAACTAGAAAATATGTACTTGGCAAGATACATGTATAATGAATATTTTGTACAGTGAATACTGCTTTCAGTGCATAATTAGATAGTTTGAAAGAAGTCTTGCATTTGTTGTGATATCTCCATCTCCAGAAAAATCTAGAATGCTTCCTTCATAACGCCCAATAGGCTCTTGCCTCAGATCATTAAGGCTTTAAAAAAGATAAGAAAACTCCAGTGCAAAGAACCAAGGAGAAAGGAAGAAACGTGATTCAGAGACTTTCAGGCATGGGGAAGATTATGAGATGACAAGTTGAAAATAACTCTCCTGTCTACCTTCATAAGACTGACTTCCAGTGGAGAAGGATCAAGACGTGATCTTGGCAAGGCAGGGCAATGACAGCAAAACACGAGCACAGATGGGTAACTTGATGTCCCTCAACAGGGACAACAAGCCTAGGAGAGAGAAAGTTGTTAGTTGTTCCCAACCATATGAAATACTCATAAACCAAAGCAAAAACATATTATGTTTTGCTATTTTTCTTTAGTGATTTATTGATTTTGTTTAGAGTTGTGCAATTGGTAATGTAGCCCTTTGCCATAATTCAATAATGTTTCTTGTATCCATTAAAGCCAGGTGACTAATCTTAAGGGAATTTGATCATTTGATAGATCACAGCAGCAGCATGTTATGTGCTTTGCAGATATGTCCCTTAATTACCTGTAATTCCCCTTGAAATTCAAGAATTAGAGTGTGGATTTCATTAATGAGCAAGGACTGTCTTGGAAGTTACTAACATTGGCTACCAGCACAGGGAGAAATATATCTGTGGATTAATATATCTAAGGGGCTAGAGACAATCCATCAGTCAGGGTAATCCCATATTGTGGAAAAAGGAACCTTGCTGCGTGGGAAAAAAAAACAGGAATACCTTTATTTTAGAGAAGAGAAAGATTATATGGATGCCAGAAGGATGCACAGTTGTGGCAGCCTTGGGAATTGAAAGCTACATCTTGAAAAAATGCCTAGGATCCCAGTTTACAGATTTTCAAGTTATTCTAAATTCCCAAGCAGCAGTATAATTATTAAAACTTAAAAAAAAAAAAAAAAAAAAAAAAGCTGTAGAAAGCTACTCTTCTTTTATACAGTACAGTGATCTATAGAAATGAAGGCTTTAGGGTGGAGGTAGTGATCAATGTACAAAACCATCTATATTCTATAGATATTCTCCAATCTCTGCACAAATACTTTCACAATAGCAGCCTGCAGGTAACTCAAGACTTGTCAGCGCACAGCCATTTGAATACTTTTGAATATAGTCAATGGCTTGAAATGGTATCTGCCCACCAGAAGGCAGAGTTTTCTCTGCCTTCAAGAACAGGCAAGGGACTTTTCTTGTACCGGTTTTCTTGTACCAGTACTGGGCAGCATCCCCACAGGCTCCCTGCCTCTGTGACAGCTCCATTTGGTAGAATATTTAGTGAATGTTAACACCATGGTATCATGGACCAAAGAAAGTTAATATGAAGAAGGAACATTTATGGGTCGGGAAATTAGTAAATATTTTGATCTTAAAAAGAGAAAGTTTAGAAACATTCATTTCAAACACATTGTTTATAACTGCAACAAGTCCTCTTTGGCTGTCAGAGTCACCCACCTGAAAGAAACCAGGCAGTTGTATGCACATGAAGAGATGAGACAACCTCAACTTGAAGCATCATCCCCTTTCAGTTTTGCCTCCAAAATCCCTGGCAGCACAATAACTGATGGTCTGTGCTTGCTCCACATGACATCCATGGCTGAACTTTCACTGATGTGAGAGCCAAATTTTGCCTCTAGTTTTCGAGAGTAGCTATGATGTATTTATTCCTGGGTACATAATATTTACTATGACAAAAACATCCTTCATAGGTAAAATCAGACATTTTACCTATTATCAAATAGATATTATCAAATTATTATCAATCTTTATACTATTATCAAATCTTTCATAGCAAGCAATACAAATGTCACTACATTTTATCACAGTTTTACCTTGCAGAAAATCCCAAAACAAACCAACAAAAGCATGTTTGTGTGTTTAACCGTGACAAACTTTTCTGATTAAATACACATTCACAAGATATAAGTCCAGGAGAAAGAATATATGTTAGACGTCTGTTAAAAATGTATTGTCACCTGAGAGCACATAGCATTCAACGAAGAGCAGCAAAGCTGGTGAAGAGTCTAGAGAACAAGTCTTATGAAGAGCAGCTGAGGGAGCTGGGGTTGTTTAACCTGGGGAAAAGGAGGCTGAGGGGAGACCTTATTGCTCTCTACAGCTACCTGAAAGGAGGGTGTAGTGAGGTGGGAGTTGGTCTCTTCTCCCAACTAACACGTGATAAGACAAGAGGAAACGGCTTCATGTTGCACCAGGGGAAGTTTGTGTTGGATATTAGGAAAAATTTCCTCACTGAAAGGGTTGCCAAGCATTGGAACGGGCTGCTCAATGAAGTGGTTGATTCACCATCTCTGGAGGTATTTAAAAATGCAGACGTGGCACTAAGGGACATCGTTTAGTGATGGACTTGGCAGTGTTAGGTTCACAGTTAGACGCAATGATCTTAAAAGTCTTTTCCAAAGTAAATGATTCTATGAGTCTATTATTATAGCAATATGACACAGATTATCATAAAAATATTTTATATTTTAATGTTACAGAGTACTGAGTGTACATGTTAATATTAATGGGGACTTGAATATGAGCTATTACATACCACATGATTTCTGTTTCCAGTCCAAGCAGTTTTCAAAGTGATGAAATAAAGTTTAATCAAAATTTTAAAAGGATCTTCAGTGATTATACTGCAGCTCAAGTACAGCACATAAAAAATATCTGGCAATTACTTGCAATACATTTGGGAGAGTCATAAACTCTTTTGACAATCTGAGAACAGCAAATGGAAAAATTCATCAAACAAGGAGCAATACTTGTAAATAGGTGGAAAAGAACTGAGAAAGAAAGCAGTAGTATGGTTGTTGTCTAACAGGCACATACTGGAGATTAGGCACCATTCTCCTTTTAGTGTTTCTTTCTGGTGACTATGAGGGAGATAAATTGGTGAGCACTAATCTCCAACAAGAAAAGGAAGGAGTGTTTGTTCCAAATCAGTGACATTCAGGAAGGAAATAAACCCCAGAGACTTTCACATGCTGCCTTTACCAGAGTTTCAGGTAATGCATAGCTGATTTGATCATAATTTGACATTTGTTGTAGAAGGAGAAGCTGCCTGCTAATTCAGAAAAAGGTGAGGAGATGCCCTAAACAAGAAACCTGACTTCTGCAGCCAGTCCCTGGACCTGCTCCTGCCTGGTGCAACGCAGGTGAATCACCTATTGACACTGTTCCCCAGACACTCCTTCTTCACATAAAGCTTTTAACATTCACCTCCCAATTAAGGGCTCTTCTGACAGGCTTCTCAGGACCTGAAGACAGAATACACTTTGGACCACAGAAAGAGATTGAACATCACCCTTTTTAATGCTGCAATGTCATGTCACAGAGATCTACCACATTTTTAGAGATGAAGTGTATTGAAAATGTAGTAAGCCAGTCTCAGCTCCACAACAGAGACTGACATCATGCTTGAAGTTGCTCAGCATCCCCATTAACCAGCTCCTTTCCTCCCTGTCATATGTCCTTCTGGCAGTGAAGCAAGGCTCCTGATTTCTCTCTAGCCCCCTCCTGCTTACCCCACAGAGCCAACATGGCCCAGGCCATGCCATCAGCTGGGTACCATTTTCATTCCTCCTCTCTCTTGACTTAATAAAATCCCTATTCATGAAGTTTTCTAATATCTCTGTGTGCTCTTAAGTCCAGAATGATGTAAAGTGCTTCAAAGACGCAGTGGGGCCATTCAGCGTTTTGCATTCTCCTGCTGCCTCCTAAGGTAGTAGCAAAGAAATGCTGCAAATCCCTGGCTATTCAGTAAGTCAACCAAAGCCAGAGGTGTGGGGGCCTTCTTGGGGTGAGGTGTACAACCTGGGGAAGGATTTGGCTAAAATGGGCACACAGATGTGTCCAGCTCAGACAGTCATTTGTTTTGTGCTCAGATCACTGATGTGTAATTGGGCCACAAATACTTCTTTTCCCTTGCCAATCAAGTCTGACCATCCTCCCTTGTTCCCAAGCCAGTCAGAGCATTAATAACATTAAAGACAAAGTATGGGGTAAGGGCATGGACCTGTTGGATCATGTCCAAGGGAAGGCGATGAAGATGCTCAGAGGGCTGGAGCACCTCTCTTATGAAAACAGGCTGAGAGAGTTGGGGTTATTCAGACTGAGAAGATAAGAGAAGACCTTACAGCAGCCTTCAGTACATAAAGGAAACCTACAGAAAAGCTGGAAAGGGACTTTTACTAGGGCATGTACTGATAGGACAAGGGGTAATGGCTTCAAACTGAAAGAAGAAAGATTTAGATTAGAAAGAAATTCTTTCCTGTGAGGGTGGTGAGACACTGGAACAGGTTTCCCAGAGAAATTGTGGATGACCCATCCCTGGAGGTGTTCAAGACCAGGCTGGATTGGGCTTCAAGCAACCTGGTCTGGTGGGAGGTCTCCCTGCCTTTAGGTAGGGGGTTTGAAACTAGAACTTTAAGGTCTTTTCCAACCAAAACCATTCTATGATTGTATGTAACTGAAGAAGAGCAAGAACAGTGTACTCAAGCAACAGTGAAATGGAAACAAGAATTTTAAAAGTCAGTCTTAGATGTGGCAATTGGGCAATATCATTTCTCCCACAGCTTCTTTCCCTGATTGTGAACTAGGCTGAAAAAAGATTTCAGCAGTCATTTACTTTGGATGTTGTGAAATTGTACTGGCCAAGATAAGTGCTGTCAGCCCACATGTCAGCAACCTGACAGTAGAAACACTGACTCACGAATCCTGCAGCTAAAGTAGTGTTACATCTGCACGAGGATCCAAGCTGAACTCAGTATTTTTATTGAGGCGTAAGACTGTTTTGTACATTTGTTTGATATTTCCATCTATTTAATATAATTCTTTGAACTGATTCCATGGCATTTTTTTCTGAGATATCTGTCTTTAAAAAGAAAGTAAGACTTGTCTTTAAGTGCCTCTTATTCTTACTTTTACTTCTTTTTCACATGAACCTCACACAGTAGAAATCTGGGTACCATTCTATAAGCTGCTTCTATGAACTCTGGAGGTAAGGAAACTTTTTTTGAGCAAGAGAGAGAAAAAAAGAATAAGGCTTTAGTTTGCATTGTTGATGATGCTTCCCAGAACCCTCTCTGCAGAGTTTAGCCCACAGGAGCTGGAGATTTAAGAGTGACTGAAGCTGGAGGCAGGGTTCATCTGAACATCACCCCACAAAAAGGTCCAGGCTGACCCCTATGCTGTTTACTGGGACACAGAGGCAGGCTGCGGGTCAGTCATCCTCTGCCAGGTATATCTGTCACCAGAGCAGATGAGTGGGGATGCCAGTGGGGAGTGGAGAACCAGTGGAATACAATTAAGCTTCACATATGTAGGCAGCTTCACCGAAATAAACTGATACCCCTTTACTAGCACTTCATAGCTCCCCTTTACAGAAAAGCGAAGTAAAATAAAATTACCTAGAGCCAAAAAATTTTGAAAACTGTAAAATCCATTTTAAAAATTGGTAGAAAAAAACTTTAAGTCAAAATAACAAATGAACCTTGAAAAATACTGTGTCTGAAAGCTTGTGCATATTTAATGAAAGTTCCCTGGAACAGGCTGCCCAGGGAGGTTGTGGAGTCCCCTTCTTTGGAGATTTTCAAGACCTGCCTGGATGCAGTCCTGAGTGATGTCCTCTAACATGCTCTAGGCAATCCTGCTTCAGCAGGGAAGTTGGACTAGATGATCTCTATGGTCCCTTCCAACTCTAAAAATTCAGTGAAATTCGGTGACAGTGGTTACTTTACAATGCTCATCCCTCAAACTTATGACACTCAGACAGCACATATTGCATCAGTTAAAGGATAATGCCCCCAAAACTAGCAGACTTGTAGCTGCTTCTGCACCACAGGTAGAAGCCACCAAGGCCAAGACAATCCCATCCGAGCTTTGCACACTTCCTTCTGGCCCTGAAATCAGAGACTTGTCACCCTAGGCTTCTCCTATAGTCAATGGATCTTCTTTGAGTGACTGAATCCTGCTTGTTGGCACCATTTCTGTTACATTTTTTCTTACCAATCTGTATAGCATTTGCTGTCAGAGCATGTGACTGCGAAAGGAGCAGGAGATGAGCTCCAAATGCTGAGGTCTATGGCAGCATGGTCATGGGTTCCTCTTAACTATTGTACTCCACCGCAGTAAGAGACAAAATGCAGGACTGTAAATATTTCACTGAGGTTGTTTACACCCCAGAAAGATTTGAAGATAACTCCAAGAAGACAGTTAAATCTGCCTGTCTTACTGTCATTAATTTCTTCCATGGAGTTCATTGAAAGGGATTTCCCATCCATAATATGATCTGTTGTATTGGCATCTTTCCTGCTAGTCTTTACTGTACTAAAGATAAAGATATCTCACATGAGCTTAATAATGCCCAGAAAAATTATAAACACTGTTCCTTAGGGCACTTGCTCTGTTTATTACCATTCCTAAAACAGTACAAATGCAGAGAACCATAATAGTTGACGAATAGTTGAAGAAATACTCCCCTGCACAGAACAAGATTTTCAAAAACAGAAACTAAATGGTTAAATGAGCTCTTGAAAAACCTTTTGGAAATACTGAACATAAAAGAGAGACATACTCAGCTAAAATGCTGGTTCATTCAAAGAATGCTATTTCCTTTACTTATTTTTTTATTCAGACAGTACAGGATGAGTTGGAGCTGGTTTTTCTTCAAAAGTAATATTTCTGTAAAGCCATGTGCTTTGTCCCAGTGAGATACTGCATAGGAGAGATATTTTTAAATGAACTTTTTAAAGATTAACTTCACAACAGTGACACACCTGTAGGCATTTGTGTTGCATGAGTAATAGCAAAAAAGACTCACAAGCTGTTATAGTAACAACTATTAAGTGATCACTTCATGACAGGAATTGAGTGACATCAGAATAGCCCCTGGAAAACAGCTACTTTTGCTGGGAGTTTTGTTTTGTGGGACAGGCTGAAAGCATTTCTCTTCTCCCAGCCCCTGCACTCAAAGGAGCCCTGAGCACAGGAGAAACCTGAACTCATGTCTCACGCTGAGTACAGGAACAAGCGATGAATATCATGGGTTCAAAGGATGTCCCATTCCCTATCTCACAAAGCTGTGAGCACTTCCAAGAAGGAATTTTTTTTTCCCCAGACTTTGCTTGCTGTTACTCCTCCAAGTCTCTCTGGTGTCAGACCAACTTCTTGACTTTAAGTTTCTCTGTCCCTCAAGCTTCTGTGCAGAGGTTTTCTGCCTTCAGACCTTATCACGGTGTCACACTGATCTTTCCAACCCCCATTGAAAAAAGGAGGTCTTCAAAGGGCAGAAAACATGCAGCATGAATGAGATGGGATGCCTGTGGTGCTGATGGAAGGAATATCTGTTATTCTAAGTGATAGCTGAAGAGTCAGTGTCCATTTCCACCCCCATAGTGGTTTCTTCAGAAGCAAATTCAGTCTCCTTTCAGGTCCCTTCTCTTGTTCCTGTTAGCTGAAGGGCTCAAAAGTTACTGGTTTGTGTTTTATTAGAAATTTACCTTTTTTTAAAAAAAAAATCTGATCTTCAATGCATTCTTTCACCCTAGAGGCTTAATAGGGACAGATGTCTTCTTGTCCCTGTAATTTCTTGCTAGCAGTAGGGCTGGATACTTACTTTACACTTCTTCCCCCAAACAGATGAAGAACTAAGGATTCAAAATCTTGGTAGGTGGATATAGAAGATTATCTCCAATTTTCCTTTTCCGTGGTCTGCCATGGTTTTCTCTCCTCTAGAGAGTTTCCATTTCTCTGTGTGCCTCTTTTTGATTACCTGCCTTCTTATATGCAAAGGGGAGGTGAATGAGGGCTTGGCACTCCACATGGGAGAGAAACATGGGTGTAATGAACACAGAGTCTAATACCCCAGAAAATGGTGGTTTAGACACCAACACATTATTTGCAAAAGCCAAAGAAAATTTCTAGCAATTTCTTTCCCCGAAAAGCCTGATTTGTAGAGGTGATCTTAAAAATACAGATTAACTTTTCCATAACTTCAGGATGCTTTTCCAGACAGGCTCCTTCCACTGTTTTCTACATCAGGGCCTCTCTTGTACCTGCTGGTTACAAGTGACCAGGAGATCACACAAATGCTGGTCTAATGTGTGTGGCAAATGGGACTAGAGAGTGAGATGTTGCAAGACATCAGTCAAAGTACATGCAACACAGCAGAGGGGGGTGAATAACAAGGGCCAGATATCTCAGTCTCATGTATAATGCATGAAACTTGGTGGATCTGCAAATTCATCGCTGAGGACATGCACTAATTACAATGCAAAAGCAGACAGCACCAGCCAGTTACTGCTTGGGGTCTGCAATTTGGCAGACCTATTTGTTGGATATGCTTAGCTGGAAAGACTGAACTCATTGCAGAGTTTCTGCTTCTGATGCAACGAAAGAACACCACCAGACGCTTTCTGGATTAGCTACTTTTAGCATCTGAGAAGACATGTCAGTCCTCCAGGCTTTTCTCCTTTTCAGAAAAAGAGGACAGTTCAGTCAAGATGCTAAACATTAGGAAGTTAAGAACCAAAACTGATAGCATTTACAACAGTAACCAAAATGGCCACAAATTTGCCAGATATCAAAGATAATGCAGGAGTCAATATTGAGTGCTGTAAAGGAATCTTTATCTGTGACAGGATCAGAAAGTTACATCCCACCACATTGTGTACAAAGTTGTTCTTTAATGACTCAGCCTGCTCTGTTTTCGGGAAACTATGGTATTGAATCTCAATGATTCAGCAATGGACCAGCAATGGTTAATGAACCTCAGCAGGGAAGAAAAAGTCGACTTTGGGAGATTTGCGCATTTGGGTATCTGAGAATAAAGAGGATGAATGGGAACAACTTTAAGAGATGGAGTGAAAAAAGACTCATTAGCATGCCAAAACATTAAATTTAATTGCCTGGGTAACAGATTTTCTGTAAAGAAAAAAAATACCTAGTCCCATTTCCCTTCTCCCTACATCTCTGAGTGAACTAGCCTGCAGAGAGAGAAATGTCCTTGGACACCTGCCCTTTATCTACAGACACAACATACATGCCAAAAATAAATGTGAACAATAGATGTCCCAAATATTGGGACATGTTGACTTGTAAACAGTGAATAGCCCAAACCCAATACTAGTCATAAAGAGTCTGAAATCAATTCAGAAGAAGGTAGTATCAGCCATAGTGCTTCAAATCTTCCCTAGGAAGTTAAGGATAGAAGTTATAAGAAGTTATAGATAAGTTATATTCTAACTATATACATAAGCATATAAACTTATATGTAAGCATATATTCAAATTAAGAGACAGCTTATATATATGGTATGTGCATGTATTTATATACACACACATATATATATACACACACATAGCATATATAGATATACGTATGCATATATAGCACATCTTGAAAACAAGGGTGGACTCATAACAAAATGTCTATGATTCATAGCATATACTCCCTTGGAGGGAAACAGTCACTGACAGGGTGTGATTTATCTCATTCTCTACTAAATGTCCACAACAGGGCAATCAAGTTGCATCATAAAAGTGCCTATTTTTCTCCATTGACTATTAAGGGAGTTTAGAGGGCTTAGTTGTTTGCCTTCACAAATCTTAAAAAAAGGTGCTGAAACGAAAAGACAGGAATGTCTGTTGAATTAATACTTAGCTGAAAGAAACGCTTTCAGGGAGGCCCATGTTTGGTAAAGGAGGTAACAATACAAAGCAGCATATCTTATTTAGAGAACTCCTAATAAGAATAAAGAAACCCAAGTTCATATTGAAGTCTGGTCCAGAAGTAATTCCTGGTTTTGTAGAAAATTTTCTTACTATTCACAAACAATCTGATATGAATAATACAAACATATTTCCCAAAATGTTGTGGTTTAATACATGGTACAACTCCAAGAAGAATAGAATTTGTGGGGGGAGGAAGGTGGTTGTTTGATCTTCAACAATAGTGACTGAACCTCTGGAAAGGATCCAATCTAATTTTTCACAAATTTAAATATAATACCAATTTTCATTAAAATGTTAGACTATTTCTGATGCCACAACAGAGAACAAAACCACATCATTTCCTAATACAGCTGCTATCACAAAGCCTTCAATGAGTCACATGTACACATATCCCTTCACATCAGTTCCTTTTTGAATCTGCAAGACTTTCTTCTCTTCTCATGGTATTTCTTCCTGTTCCTGCTAAGGGTCCCTCCAATTTCCCATTATCTTCTTCTCTAGCCTTACTCCAGTTTTTCACAGCTCTGTCACTGTCCTGACATTCTCCTGCCCTCCCTATTTTTTTTTTTTATCTCACATTTTCCAGCTCTGTCATTCTCCTCTTCTGGCTTTCTATATCTTTCTCCCACACCTTATATTCGCATCTTAACTTTTCTGCACCAGAACTTATATTTTTTTAGCAACCACTGATGGCAACCAATGGTGGTAACCATTTTATATGAGCAAACGTGACCAAAATCAATTCTGCAAGAAGTAAAAAAATGAAAAGAAAACTAGACCAACCAAAGCTAATAGCTGGCACTCTATTTGGATCATATAGCTCTTATCCATCTGCAAGGTAAGGACAGAGCAATATGAAATAGAGAATGAAAGGAACTCCTTGCTGAATTAATACTATAAAAAGGCTAAATCCTGCTAACTACCATGTAGTAAATTCCAAAGGGTTGAAGAGCTACATTCATATGGGAAACTGCAGATGTTACTGTGCTTCACAGTATAATTCTTTTATCTCCACTGCATTCCACAAAGATTTCCTCCATATTTGCTTTATGTCTAAACCCACCAAATCTATGTCCATTAAATTAATTTCCACTTAGTTATAATCTGTTACACTTGTCAAGTAAAATTGAATTTGCACAAACTTCCTTGCCATTGGGTATATAGAGTTCAGTTCCTAAAATGTACTTTCAACAAGGGAAAATGTTGTCAGAAATGGGTCTGTGGCTTTGTGCATTGACAAATACAAATAAAGAGACTATCCTTAAAAAAAAATTAATTGGCTCCCAAAATAAGAAATGAAGAGACAATTTTGAAAAATCTGTGAACACAGAGGGATCAAGTACTTTAATATATTTTATTCATTTCAGGGATTCTCTTAAACAGCTTATTTTTGCTTTTTTATTTTAATCACTTCATGTATATGTAAGCTGCTGGCTCTAACTAAAATTTTCATATCTCTCAACTAGCATCTACTGCTACAAAGTGAAAAAAAACTTAAACCACAGGACTAGTCTTTGGAAAATGAAGAATTCTGGTTTTGGAGATAATTTGGTTTATAGGTCTTAATTGACTGTAGGCCTTAACTGATTACAAACCCAAGATCTTTCTGTCACATCCTAATCATTATTTATTTCTTGATTGTCCTAATGCAAGATTCTAAGCACTACTTAACTACTTAGGCAAAAACAACAACAGTATTTCAGACATAGTTTTAATTGGATTAAGGGCTGTCAGGCTTGGCCTTTCATAAATACGTCCTGAATTCCTCAATCCTACTGTTAATCCCATGAAAAGTTTGCTTGCTTTCTTAAGAATAAGACTCCAGCCAGTGCCTGGTCTCATAGAGGTGTGTGAATGGCCTGCAGCCCAGCAGATTTCAGCAAACAGATGCAAAACGGGGATGTGTCCAACAGGGGTCTCAAAGGACTCAGGCAGAATTGTCTGGCTTACTAAATAGGGCAAAAATATACTCCTGTGACCAGCATTAATGATTGGCAAGAGGAAAAGATGCAGAGAGGTCTGAACACTGGCTTTGACTAAGAGTGATACGTTAATGAAAGTAAAGTGAATGCTGCCATATGCCTCAGTAGAGAATGACAGCACCTTCTGTGAAATAATTCCGATCAAAGCAAAGCTAAATGTCAAACATCAGATGCCTAAATTTAACCAGCTAAATGTATCTGGGTCTCCATCACCATTGTGTTTAGTGAACTGGTCCTCAGCAAATCCAAAGAACAGGTCACACTTACTTACATGGCGTCAGTTTCTAATATTGAACAATGAAGTTTAAGATTTGGTGGCAACAAAGAAGTCATAGATAGAGGCAGACCCTATTCTGCATTGCCCATAACCTGCCACGGTTCACACTTCAGTGGGTGAAGGTGATAATTTAGCAGTTGCCTTTTCATTTCCTACTTTTTTCATTGTTTCTTCACATAAAACCAAGAATTTCCATGTACCAACCTAAAAAATATATTCAAACAACATTTTTGACAGTTTTAGTGGCATTTTTTTGTAAAACTACTGAGCAATTACAAGTTCTCTAAAATTTTCACTGTGATTTAGTAACAGTGTTGGAACAGGGCTCTCATACAGGAGAATTACCCTATTTTATTTCATTCCTATTTATTTAATTTCTAAATACCTATTTTTCAGAAACTAGAATTGCTTCTAATGGTCTGCATTGAATCATTCATCCCATTTTCTTTTTGCATATATTGTTTCTCATCAGCTGTGAAAAAGAGTCATGAAACACCTTAAGGTAGCTGAAAGTTTAGGTAAACTATGTTCAATCACTTTTTGTAAATTGAAAAAGGACAAAAACAGCATCAAGATTAGAAATTTCATTAGTATAAAGCATCAAATAAAGTGCTCAATTCTCCAATCACTTCAAATGTCCTTTTAGACCACTCGCCTTGTGGCAATTTTAAAAATAACTTTTACTATTAACCAATGAAAGTACCCGACAGATTTCCTGAACATACAGAGAGAAAGATCTTCTCCCCAGACCATCACCAAATTCAACACAGAGCTGAAAGGAAAGCAAATTTTGGGTGCTGGAAGGGGAGGAGGTGCATGGTCAGGGCAAGCTCATGAATTTAATCCGTGTTTCTCAAGTCCTGACTCAACATCCTCTCTCTAATTAGATCAATGTTGCTGTGTGGTTTGCATGGCAGGGTTTTGGTAGCAGGGGCGCTACAGGGGTGACTTCTCTGAGAAGCTGCCAGAAGCTTCCCCCATGTCCCATGGACTCACTGCTGGCTACAGCAGTGTCCATCAGGGATGGTGGTAGCACCTCTGGGATAACGCAGTTAAGAAGAGGGGAAAAACCTGCATGGCTGCAGCTGGGAGGGAATGAGAATATGTGAGAACAACAACTCTGCAGACACAAAGGTCAGCAAAGAAGGAGGGGGAGAAAGTGCTCGAGGCACTGGAACAGAGATTCCCCTGCCGCCCATGGTCAAGACCATGGTGAGGCAAGCTGTCCCCCTGAAGCTCATGGAGGTCCACAGTGGAGCAGCCTGCACACCTGCAGCCCATGGAGGACCCCATGCCAGATGAGGTGGATGCCTGAAGGACGCTATGACCCCATGGGAAACCCATGGTGGTGTTGGTTTGCTGGCAGGACTTGTGACCCCATAAAGGGATCCATGCTGGTGCAGTCTGTTCCTGAAGGACTGCAGCTCATGAAGACCTGCAGCCCATAGGAAGGACCCACATTAGAGAAGTTCATGGAGGACTGTCTCCTGTGGGAAGGACCCCATGCTGGAGCAGGGGAAGAGCGTGAGGAGTCCTGCCTGTGAAGAGGAAGGAGGAGCAGAGACAACATGTGATGAACTGACCACAACTCCCATTCCCATCCCCCTGCGTTGCTCCAGCGGGGAGGAGGTAGAGAAATCAGGAGTGAAGTGAGAAGGGAGGAGAGTGGGGAAGGTGTTTTTAAGACTTGATTTTATTTCTCATTATCCTACTCTGATTTGATTGGTAATAAACTAAACTAATTTCCCCAAGTCACATCGGTTTTGCCGGTGATGGTAATTGCCGAGTGATCTCTCTGCCCTTATCTTGGTCCACAAGCCTTTCACTATATTTTCTCCCCCCTGCCCAGCTGAGGAGAGGAATGATATAGCAGCTTTGGTGGGCACCTGGCATCCAGCCAAGGTCAACCCACCACTGTAGCTAATGGCCTAAATAGGGTCAAAAAGAATCAGTGTTGCAGAGGTTGAAAAACTCAGCATTTCTAAACGTCAGTAGTAATATTGTGGTGGTAATATTTCAGTAATATTGTCAGTGGTAATATTTCCTCATGTCCAGACTGGTTTTGGTTTTTTTAAGAATTTTTTTATCTTCATGAATTTTAAGGTAGATGTGGAGTCCAGCACAGAGCCAGAGCTGCCTGGGTCACAGTACATACATGCTGTGAGAAAATATTTGCTTGTTTTTTATGTGATAACTCTTCCTTCTTACATTTAGTGCAGGATGATGTATGGATTAACCTACCTCTGGACAGATCAAGAGGCTTGGAGAGTCTGGGCTTCATATTCCTGATGCACTTTTCCACAATTGGGCTAGATGCAGGTCCCACCCCCGGGTGCCTGCATGCTCCTCTGCTCCCCTCACGGAGCATCTGACATTTGGTTATTGTTCAGCACTTGCCTGTCCATCATTGCTGGCAAACTCCCATTTCCTAAGGCTAACCGCTTGTCAGGTTTTTCCATCGACCCTGCTTTCATAGACTGGTCTTTGCACAGAACTGCCAGCAATCCCAGCCACCTGCGTGTGCTGCAAAGACTAGACGGACACGAGATGCACCCACCCACAACTGCTGGAAAAAACAGGCAGTGACCAAGCAAAACATCTTTGAAGCCTACCAGAAGCAAACAAAAATGCACTGCCTTTTCATGATTCCTTTGGTGTTCTGTACAATTCCATGGCTGAATCTTACATGGTTATTAAAAATCTACAGGAAACTATAGATATTTTACTTTTTGTTAAATTCTATAGAGCTTTTACCATAGGGATCTTGTATTAAGGACCCTGCAGAATCACAGAATAATTATGGCTGGAAGGGACCTTTGAGATCATCGAGTCCAACTACAAAAGCAAATAAGCAAACAAAAAAAAAATCCACACCACACCCAACCACAAATAGACACAAACCAACAATTCCAGGCACTAGAGCATGCCCTGAAGTGCCACATCTACACGTTTCTTAAATACCTCCAGGGACAGTGACTCCACCACCTCCCTGGGCAGGTCATTCCAGTGCCTGACCACTCTTTCAGTAAACTAATTCTCCCCAATATCTAATCTAAACCTCCCCTGCTGCAACTTTAGACCATTTCCTCTGGTCCTGTCATTATTCACTTGGGAGAAGAGGCCAACCTCCTTTCAGGTAGTTGTAGAGGGCAATGAGGTCTCCCCTCAGCCTTCTCCAAACTAAACATGCCAAAAATTTCAGGTTTAAGTCCTTGTTTTTATCACCTACCACTGACGTGAACTACTCCAGCCACATGTAACCATGGCCAGAGAAAGATCTAGGAAGCCCTGCAGCAGTTTTGTTCGTCATCCCTGATCAAAATTAAGAAGAGGACTCTATACAGTTTCAGTGGCTTTGCACAAGCCCTGGCACTTATGGAAAGGCTTAACCACCTGATGAACACTACAGCTGGGCTCTCACACCATACCTGACCAGGCATTAGGCAGTAAAATGTCCTGCCACTGGTAGTTTGTACGTTGGAGGCTCAGGGGCCACCCTGACCTCCCTCTTTGAGAGCAATTCAAAGCACACCACATCGTAATATCTGCTAGATTCACTAAATTCCACAGCAAAAAATTATAGAATCATAGAATTGTTTTGGTTGGAAGAAACCATTAAGATCATCAAGTCCAACCATTAGCTGCACCATATCTACCTCTATTTTAGATACTTCCAGGGATGGTGACTCAACCACTTCCCTGGGCAGCCTGTTCCAATGCTTGGCAACACTTTTGGTGAAGAAATTTTTCCTAATATCCAATCTAAACCTCCCCTGGTGCAACTTGAGGCCATTTCCTCTTGTATTATAGCTTGTTACTTGGGAGAAGAGTAACAAGCTCACTCAACCTCCTTTCAGGTATGCCGATAAGGTCTCCCCCTCAGACTCCTTTTCTCCATGTTAAACCACCCCAGTTCCAGTTCCCTCAGCCACTCCTAATAAGACTTGTGCTCCAGATCCCTCACCAGCTTCTTTCCCCTTCTCTGAGCAAAAAAGTATTTATCGACACTAATCCTTGATTGCAGAGGGGGACACAGTGGGTCCCCTGTGGTGTTTGGCTCCAGCACAGCTGCATGGTGCTACTGCCTGGGCTCCTGCCTGCTCTGTTGAACAGAGCCACTGGACCCTCAAAGCCATTATCACTGCAACCCCCTGTCAGAGCAGCAGCCCAAACCGCAAGCAATGGAATACCTGGGGTCTCAGTACAGGCATCTGAAGCATCACATAAATAAGCTTTGGGTGAGAAGGAAGATAGAATAGTCTAATAATTTCCTGTTGTGTAATTACAGTAAAAATAGCTAATCCTGAATCACAGAATCAGAGAATCACAAAATCACAGAATCACAGTGGTTGGAAGGGACCTTTGAGATCATCGAGTCCAACCACATTAAAAAAACAAAACAAAACAAAACAAACCACCCAAACAAACACAAAAACACACTCACAACCCAAAACAAAACAAACAAAAAACCCCCACAAAAACAAGAAAAAACACACAAAAAAAAGCACTCACCAACTAAACCCCACACCAACAACCCCACACACAACACTCCACCACAAACCAATAATCTTGGGCACTAGAGCATGCCCTGAAGAGCCATGTCTACACGTTTCTTAAATACCTCCAGCGATGGTGACTCCACCACTTCCCTGGGCAGGCTGTTCCAGTGCCTGACCACTCTTTCAGAAAAGTAATTCTTCCTAATATCTAATCTAGGTTTCATACCTAGTTGCCGCAGTTTCATACCATTCCCTCTGGTCCTGTCATTGTTCCTTTGGGAGAAGAGGCCAACCCCCACCTCTCTACAGTTTCCTTTCAGGAAATTGTAGAGGGCAATGAGGTCTCCCCTCAGCCTCCTCTTCTCCAAACTAGTTAAAACTTGAGTTTAATATGGTTTTGGAGCAGTGCAGGAGGGAGAGTTCACCTTATTCAAGTGTTATGCAGTGAGTCCTCAGGATGGTGGCTGTAGTGTCCCAGCCCAGCTGTTCAGGAGATGCCACTGAACCCCTCTCTGTACAGAAGAGGGTAACCAAAATAACAGCAGTTCTGAAGTGCAGCTACACCTTTGCCTAAAACAAGGGCACACGTTGGTCTGTGCTCCACCTCCCACTGTAGGCACAGAGTGGCTGTGTTAGGGAACAAGATGAGAAGGACAAAATGATTCCATAAAAGAGATTAAACAGACTTGGATTCTCCAGCCTGAAAAAAACATAACTAAGGGCATCTATAGCAGTTTAGAGAGCCAATTGCAGAGAAGTGGAACAAAGAGTGCTTACTAATTATTTTTTCTAAAACAGAATTGAGATGACAGCCTAAGAAACAGGGCAGGTGGGGGTTTCAAACAAACTGCAGCTGAACCCATACACCTTGGGTCCTCAAGGGTAATACCACATGATATGGATAGAGATTATCAGCACTCTCTTTCACAGTAAGTAGAGTACTCAACACACCTTGTGTAGTTTCTCCTTGATGTCACAGGGCCTGCTTATAGATGCCTGCCTGCCTAGGTTCAGCCTAGGAGAGTGAGCATTTCCCTGGGCTCAGGGGCAAGAACTCACCAGGAAAGAAGCTGAGAAAATCTCTAAGTGACAGTCTTACAAGGCAGCAATTAGTAAACTATGAAAGAAACAAATGCATATCATTAGATCTTGTCAACTAATTAACATCCTCCTAATGAGAACTGGCTGTAACAAATTTCTTGAAAAATGGTCTGATCTATGTCAGGATCATTGCAACTTGCTGGAGGGTATACAAAGGAAAACTTGTAGAACAAAAAGCTTTGTTTCACCCCAGATGCAGCCCTTCTCCTCCCCTACGTTCACAAAACTTTTATTCCTTTAGCAAGAAAAATTAAAAACTATCGTTTCCTGATCACTGTTACTTAGCACATGTAAAAGCAGGGTATTTGGGCTCTTGGTCACAAATCAGCAAAAATCAAATGATAAACAACCATCTGAAGTGGACCAACACTTCTTCATGTGTAGCAACAGGTTTCAGTGCATGACTTAATTGAATTTAATTGCAGTAATTTGCAGAAGGTTTGCATTCTGATCTTGGTACGTTGCTGATAATCTGTAAAATACCTATTGATCTGTAAATTACCTTTTGATACTAATACATTTGTGCTTCCTCTGTGAAACTTCATTCATATCACTGCATAGCAGTGAGTTATGGGCTAGTATACCATTTCAGCCCTGTTGAATCTGCCGAATTTACATCACCATGTTGATGAACCCATCAACATTGTCTGGAAAATAGTAACCACCACCCCTGGACAGAAGCATACCTTTTATTCACAGTTGGAAAATATTCCTTATTCCAAGTTCTGTTGCCCTATATATTTTTTATTCTATGTGTGTATTTAAGTCAAAAAGATTACGGTTGGGATACAAATTTCAAATGTCATGGGCAGGCAATGAGATGCCACGAGTATTGTATCCCAGTCACATCTGTGTTTACTTACATGTACTCATCTCCTGCATATAATTAATTAGTGGTCATGAAATTCTTCCTTGTGAGATGGATACCACATTTGATTATTAATAATCAGTTTTCATTTGATATTAATGTTCCTTTAAGCACTGTGATTTGCACTGTATTTTTAATGGAAAATCATATAATACAAAATATTATAATATTTTCCATCAGTGACATAGCATCAGGAGCACGTAAAGTTATTACAACTTTATATATAAAGAAGCAGTTTTTCTAATAAAAGTGCTGGAGAAAAAATATCTTTGTAACATAATAGTATTATGACCATTGTAAAAACTGTGAACACTGAGCTGCTTGGAAAAATAAAAACACTTTACTATATTTTTCAGGTTACAAGGATAGGTGAATAGTTGCAACTTCTTAAAAAAGTTAACCATATACCAAAAGAGTTATCACTTTTTGGAGAAGAGTAAGTGAACAAAGGAAGACAGAACAATTTGTGTATATACAACAGTTTCCAAAGAAATATTGGGGGTTTTTTTCTGTTTGTGGGTTGTTGGGTTGTTTCTTCCCAAGGGAGGGATTTTACTGAGAAGCCACCTCCTACAGATGGCATTTCTATGGGGATTTCTGTTAATTACAAGAAAATAATGAAAAGGAAAAAAAAAAAAGAAAAGAATATTTTTACCTAGGTGAAAGCCATACAAAACAACCAAAAAGAACAAGTCTCTTTTTTATGTTCAAGCATCTTTCTGTAGCATGTCTTTCATAGGCAGCAAAGAACCATTCTGTAAATAGTTAGCCTTTCCACTGCTGACCTGATACATGGAAATGTGAATTAATTCCTTTTTTTGCCCAAATTCCCTACCCATTTCATGCCCAGAACATTGTCTGGTATGGACAGCCTCCTGCCAGCCCTGCCCCATGTCTCCTTGTCTTCTTCAGTCTACTGACATAACTTTAGGTACTGACATAACTTGTCTAGCTCAGAGGGAGATCAGTTTTTTTACAACAGCTGCTCATCTAAAGGTTACCAAAGAGCCCTCACTGTCATACTGATGTCAGGAGTTAATCCATCACACATTGTTTGCAATTGATCTAAATCACTGTTGTAACTAGAAGAGGCAGTGACAGAAGCAAAAGAGAAGGACTGCTGGCTGATGTCTACTCCAAAAAACTTTGCCTCTGGATCCCAAGGACATCTGCATGACAAATCTCCTATTTTCCTTGATATCTGTCACATTTATCAATAGCAGCCTGTACTACCTCTTAAACCCCTTGCAAAACCTGTCGCTGTATTCCTTTCATCCCATGTTTCTGAAACTTCTGCCTCTTTTCTACTGATGCCTTCTCATTCCTCTTTAGCCCTACTGATTGTCTCCTTTGGTACCTATTCTTCTTTTCCTCTGCCAAAACCAGCCACTTCCACGTTAGTAAACTGAAGAAGGTCACCTTGGTAGGAGGCTCCCAGGTGCAGTTTTGGCCAGGCCACCTACCACCACCCCCGGCAATTCCTAGGTAGGGTTCAGAGATTGGCACAGAGAGATGGCCAGGAGGTACTTCCAGCAGGGGATTTCAGTGCAGCTTCTATTTCAATGAAGTCTCTATTTTGAATCAGAAGAGAGTATGTCATTACCGACATGGCCGTGCTGGTGCTATTTGAGCTGGTGCTCGAAAGCTGGCTCTCCTCTTCTCCAAACACAGGGCTAGCCTACACCAGTTTTGCTCAGAGAGTGGATCCTGGCACCATTTACCTTCTCAGATATGGTCTCATAAGCAGATGTAGCAAATGTGATTGCAGTGTAATGGTAGTTATGGCATTTAATTCCTTGCTGCAAAATTTTTGGGCTTCAGTTATTGCCAATCTACTCTCCTAACGTGCTTATTCACTGTTTGGACATGCTGACAAAAGCCCTTTATCCTGTTACAGTGGACGGGATTTCTTATCAACACTGGAAACTGAAAACACTGTGGTTAAGACAGAGGAACAACCTGAATATGTCACCCTGAGTGCCCTGAGCTGAATATTTGCCCTGAGTGCAACGAGCTGCTAGGAAAGCATCATCAGGAGAGTGGCTGCACCCTGCAGAAACAGGTCCCACTCAGTGTCCCATACTGCCCCAGCTGTGCTGGTGGAAATGCCTGACACCCACCCCACCAGCAGCACTCCTGCACACACCAGGGAGCCATTCTTTCACTAAGCTCTAGCCAAGTACATATTATGGACAACACACAAGGGAAATTACTGACTTTTGCCTAAAGAAAGAATGGTGGTAGAAACAAATATTTTCCCATTATTGTCAAACATTTTCTTTGACATCTTTCAATTTTTCTTTCAGAACAACAACAAAACCCAAGAATTGCCCAGAAGCAGTTTCTGAAATTTCCTCCTATGTGTTTTCATTAATGAATGGTTGTTTCTATCCCCATTTTTCCTGATGTTGTGGTTTAATCCCCACCAGCAACTAGGAGCATGCAGCCTCTCACTCATAGCCAGCCTTACAGCCCTAGAATGGCAGGGAGAAGAGGGAGAAAAGAAGGGCAAAGGAGTAACAAAAACACCTTGTGGGTTGAGGTAAAGACAGTTCAATAGAATAACAGAAAAGGAAAATAGCAATAATAATAATCATCATCATGGTTAAATAATAAACAAGATACAAGTCACTCTCATTGCCTGGTAAACTGGTGTCCAGCCTGAGCCACGTGGAGATCAGGGCTTCCCCCCACCCAGCCAACCTGCGTTTATATACTGAGCATGACATCTCTGGTATGGAATATTCCATTGGCCATTCCATTGTTCTTTCTATGCTCCTTCTCAACTTCTATGGGAAACTGAAAAAAGTCCTTGACTAGTACAAACATCACTTGGACACAACTTAAACAATATGCATTACCAGCAGGGCTTTCATAACAAATCTGAAAACAGGGCAACCACCAGAAATAAAATTAACTCTATCTATCTCAGCTGAAACCAGGACACATGAACAAAATAAAACATATTGCTACAGAAAGGTATGTGTTAATAGGAATGTTCTGTCTGCCACATCAGTGGGAAGGACTGTGCTTTAGTAAGACAGTCTGAGATGCAGGAGAGCTATGTAGGCAGAGATCTGTGATGGGATTGCATGAGGTTTAATCTTGTTTTTTTGAAGCTGAATCCTTTCCTGTACAGTGCAGGTGAGCTGTCATGCAAGAAAAAGGGAAATCCTCCTGTAAGCCAGGAGTTATTAACAGGAGCTATTAATCCTCCCAACACCTCCCAGCGGTGTTGGGAGGATTAATAGTGTCAGGCAGTATGAAAGCAGTTTGAGAGGCACCCAGCACTTTTACATAGCAGAGCTCTGCCAAGCTGAATTTGCAAGGATGGTTCATTTTCAGAGGCTCTGTTTTTTAAACCAATTCCAATTTTTTCCGCCTGTCCTGCCTAGGCTTGCTGGGGCTAAAACTCTTTCCTCTCAGCACAGCACTGGCAGAGATAACTGGGCATGATAGTAAGCAAAGCTGCTGATGGCTGCAGAGACCTAGAGTCATAACTATAAGTTAAATGAAGTATTGCAGAGACAGTTACAATAAATCAATATGGAATCTATCAATTCACACATATCTAATAGTATAGCATCTGATTGAGCTGACAGGGTCAGAAAGACAGGCCGCTTTTACAGAAGACATTTTTACTTTGTTAATGGAATGAAAAAAGAGACACCATTTGGGGCTG
Organism: Scolopax mira; assembly: GCA_004320125.1. Taxonomy (NCBI): domain Eukaryota; kingdom Metazoa; phylum Chordata; class Aves; order Charadriiformes; family Scolopacidae; genus Scolopax; species Scolopax mira. The sequence goes on along the minus strand of BJBW01014548.1, from coordinate 16,853 downwards.
GGGAGAGTGTAATATTGGGATTACTTTAAAGAGAACCTACATACCATCTGAGAGCAATAAAATGCATTATTAATTCCTAAAAGAAATTTGTTACTGAATATATTTTTTAAAGTTTTCAAGGTCTCCAAAAACTGTTGGATAATGTTATAATCTGAATAAATACTCATTTCCTGGGAATGTTTTTGTTAGGGTACTATTTTTTTTTCTTTTGTACAAGTTATAAGAGTAACTATCGCTGCCCACAAAAACATTATTACTGTAGTTGAACAAATGACTGCAATACATAATTTATTTTGCATCTTTATTTATTTTCATTTGCGAATCATCTAGCTATAATTTTTGCTGTTTGCTCTTTGCAATTGTTTTGGCATTTTTAAATTATTACATTTCACCTTGTGGATGAATAAGCAGTTGCTCATGGTAAGAAGTGGATATGTGAATTCAGTGAATAGGAGCCTAAGTCACCCAGTATTGGTTCCACTCCCAGACTTGAAAAGCTCATTTTCAGTAGGCACTGAACCTAAATAAATCATAAGGTTTGTACCCTAAGGATGGCCTGATTAGGGGGGACGAGGTATGATGTGTATACGATGCTTTAAAATCTTTCTCTTTTCCATTTACTTGATGTATTTTTGAGCACAGTAGAGAGACCAGGGTCTCTCAGAGGCAGCCAATACTCAGTTCAAAGTAAAGGAGATGCAGGAGATCCCAACATACAGATTTCAGTTTTGGAAAACAGCAGCAGCCCCCAGATGACTTTGGCATTATTGTACCAACCTGGGTACCAACCCAGGTACCAACCACTCTGAAGCCTGGGGATGAGACCAGGACCCTTTGAAAGCTGTACAGACACAAGGCTTGCAAGCCCAAGGCTGTGAATCCTAAGGACCTTCTGGATAACCCCCCAAGAAAAACTCCAACCAAATACACAAAGCGAGCCAGTGCTACAGCAGGATTCAAACAGATACATGGTGAGCTGGAAGGAAAGCTAAATAGAGTCATGTGCACTACTCTCCTGGACCATGCCAGGTTGACTTTTGGGACTGAAAGAAGTCAGTTGTTCCACATCAAGTTATTTTTTTCCTGTAGAAAGGCTGGAAAGAACCAATCATCTGGAATCAGTGATATGGGCAGGACGCTAACACATATCATCACCACCACCACTTATAGAAACAGGTACATCTCAAGAGCCTTCTCAGGATTATCACATCCTCACAATTTCTCTGTGTGCCTTCAGACAGGTTTTATTGGCCACTCATTATGGATGGTTTTGATCTTGAAAGATACCTTAGATCACATCTGCTACTTGAAATAAACTGAAACAAAAATGTATTTGTGATGGCTGTCAACACTGTTTCTCAGAAAATGAGAGCTCTTTGCAACCTCTTGCCTATGAAACTATTTCCTCTAAGAAAAAAAAAAAAAAAAGATAGGGGACTGGTTTCAAATACTAACTCTAAACCTCCAGCTGTCTACAGATTTAATGTTGGAGTGTTGCAACTATTCAGACAGCCCAGAACTACAGGATAAGGTATGGGAAGAGCTTTGCACTGCCTGAGGGCAGAGCAAAGAGTGATGTGCACCCCCAAGGAACATGGCTCTGTTTCTATGATGGCTCTTACTGCGACCAGCTGCAGGGTTTATTTCTTCTCTTGCTTTTCCCTTGCAATTGTTTTCTCAGCCCATGCTTGTTTCATGTCCTCTATCTTTCCTGGGGATCAGAGACCACATACTGAACAATTTGTCAAGGTCTCCACTGGACCCCACTCTTTGTAATCTCCCCGTTGCTCATTCAAACCCTGGGAATCACTCCAAACCCAAGAGACCATCAACTCAACATTGAGGATTCTCCCTCTAATCACAGCTTCAGAAAATAAGCCTTTTCTAATACTCTTCTGTACAGAAATGATAAACCCTGGTAAATCCTTTGCCAGTCTTACACACCCAGTCAGTAGTGTCTGTGCTGTTTTCCTTTAAACTCTTTGCTGAGCATTTTCCTTCCATACTTGCTGTTATCTCAGGTGGACCGCTTCCCTACTGGTAATGGCTGCACTTGGAGAAGGACTCTTGTCCCACCCCACACCTTGCCCTGGTACCTAGGGAAGATGCCATGAGCAGACTGCTCCAGCCCCGCTGCCAGATGCTGCCTCAGGAAACGTTCAGAGACAAAGGCAAGATGTTCCCCCAGCCCTTGTGGGCAGCTCAGAAACAGAAAGCTTGGATAGCTTCCAGCCATCAGTTTCTACTGGGACCTTATTGGGAACCCGAATCTTAGAAACCTTAGTACATCTACAGATGCTTACACAGAAAAGTATAAGTTTATGAGTTTTAGTATCACAAGAAATTCCTGACAAATACCTGTAACTTCATCCAGAGACACAACTGTCTTGCTCTGCCATGGCTGCTAACTGTACTGCATCTATCAAACATGAAAAGGTTTTGAGACCCTCTGAAGAAAGGCATAGTACCTCCAAAATCATAACTTCAAGGAGGCAGCAACTGGAGCTCTTTATCTCAGAGACACCATGCCAGGAGGGCAGCTACATGCCATACTGTACATGTAGGATGGTCTTCAGGATTTGAGGTTTTTCCAGACCTGCACACTGCAAGTTTAAGGCAATAATTTCAGATTTTAACATTCACCAGATTATTTGAATCAGAATAAACCACATTGCAACTGTTGTCTCTGGCCAGTAAATTATGATGGCCACTGCAAAGCAAGCCTGATTCCACAGGGTAAAGCTACACCACTGAAATCTCAAACTATCTATTAAGTAGTTCAACTATAATTTGACTTTCTGCACCTTCTTCTTCAAACTTTCATGAAGAGTAAGATTTTACCTAAAAGTCCAAGGCAGAATTTCAAGTATCTCCAGCTATTTAATGTTAAAGAATAAGCATCTAAAGATCATACAATCATAGAATGGTTTGGGTTGGAAGGGACCTTAAAGATCATAAAGTTCCAACCCCCCTGCCATGGGCAGGGACACCTCCCACTAGAGCAAGTTGCTCAAAGCCCCATCTAGCTTGGTCTTGAACTCTTCCAGGGAAGGGGCATCCATGACCGCCCTGGACAACCTGTTCCAGTGCCTCAGCACCCTCACCGTAAAGAATTTCTTTCTAGTATCTAATCTAAATCTCCCTTCTTTCAATTTAAAACCATTGCCCCTTGTCCTGTCACTGCACTTCCTGACAAAGAGTCCCTCTCTGGCTCTCTTGTAGCTCCCTTTGGATATTGAAAGGTCTCCCCGCAGCCTTCTCTTCTCCAGGCGAACAACTCCATCTCTTCAGCCTGTTCTCACAGGAGAAGTGCTCCATCCCTCTGATCATCCTCGTGGCCCTCCGCTGGACCATTCCAACAGATCAATGTCCTTCCTGTGCTGAGGACTTCAAAGCTAGACATAGTACTTCAGGTGGGGTCTCACAAGCACAGAGTAGAGGGGCAGAATCAAAGATGCCAATGAATAGTACTGTACACATCAATTATTGCTTTAAAAAGCATCCATTCAGCTTCAGCAGTCACAGTGAAAGAATTAGTGTTCATTATTAAGAAAATTAAGCAGGAACATAGTCTCTCATGTTGATCATAATTATACTAGTCATAGAAAGTGACAGGTCTCCTGTGAGCCTGAACTGGTGAAGGACACTATTAATTATCACAGTGGAAGGAGGAATGGTTTGCCTTTGCCACAAAAACAAACCTCAGTACTTGTTAACTCACCAAAAAAGAAAACATACCGAGATGTGTTAATTTGTCATAGTGGAATGATTCTGGAAGGTCAGAAGAGTGTTCTGATGTACAGGAAATTAGAAAGATTAGATTATCTGTGAGGTTAGACTGGCCTGACACCAAGGATGTTGATATTAATATAAGCCTCTGTAGCGCTAAAGAAATGTGTTAGAGACCATCCTGAATGATCCAGATGCTTTACAGAATCATTTATTATTGTTAATTGCATGTTAAGGGCACTCAGAACCCTTTTTTTTCTAAAAGCTTCTGTGTTATTTTAGTATTTCACATTTAGATTTGGTATTCAGTGGGTCACAAAATACAAAGAAATAGTGGGAGCCAGAAACATTTTTTGGTTGTTTCCAAGTGCCCAAACCTGTTGGAGCATATTTCTGTTAGGCTGTGAACTGTTACTATCCCAGTTCCATTTCCTGGGCAATGTAATATAAGGGATAGTGGGAGAAAAATAAAAGGAGAAACACAATCAGCCTGATCCGCCTCTCAAATTGCTGTCTTGATTACAGTATTTAAGGAGTTCCCTGGGGAAGAAGGTGCAGACGCCAAAGGTCTCATTAGTCTGGGAAGGAAAGATGCAGGGAGACATCTGAGATAAAGGAAAGCCTGGAGGGTGCAACTGAAAGGACACAGCTGTACTGAGTCCAGCAGTGCCCAGAAATGCTGCAAAATGCCAGAAATTAGCCCAGTGTCATCAGGCACCACAAGCACAAGGAGATGTTTAACCAGAAGGGTTACTCTACAGTGTTGGAGCCATCAGAGCCAGCTGCCACCAAGTTGTCTCTGTGAGCAAGCTCTCAACCACAGGCTGAGCACACCCAAGTAAACTGGCCTTATAAGTGAACTGAAACTTATACACCAACACCGGTCAGGACACAGTGAGTTTTGTACAGAAGTGCTACTCTTCCATCTGCACTGAATCATTCTTGAAAAACATAATCATAGAATCATAGAATTTTCTGGGTTGGAAGGGACCTTTAAGATCATCTAGTCCAACCATCAACCTAACTGATAAAAAAACATCACTAAATAAACCCAGAAAACACAAGAAAATGGAAAAGCAAGTTATCAGCTGACAGCTGAAGTTAAATTTCTGAAAGGAACCTTCCTTTTGTCCCATCATCTTTTCTAATTGCTCTCAAGACTGCAAAATAAACAAGATAAGCAGTAAAATTTCTATTGTACCTCTCCACATACTGAACTTCAGGAAGGAATATGTCTGCTCATCAGCTGTGGGGTGGTATGAATTGCTCCCCTGATTTCCTTTTGGTTTATATTTTCTCTACCTATTCCACAATTGGCAATTAAATGGGGATTTGAAGGCTGAATTTGCATATCGCACTCACTGGAAACTCAAGTGATTAAGGTGGGTTGTCAAGACCTCAAATTGTACGAGGCTGAATCAGAACAAAAAGGGAAATAGTACTTGGGATTTCCATCAAACTGCTCCTCTTGTCACTGGGAGCATTTGTGAGTTCTCTGATAAGGACACAAGTATTTTTAGCAAAACTTTCCTCTATTTCTGCAGGTTTTGAGGGTTTCTCACGTAGCAGAACTCACAAAGGAGTTCTCCTGAAACAAAAATCTGTTTCAGGAGATTTCTGTGTAGGATGGTGGCCAGTTGCATGAAGTTGGGAAAGTGAGTCCATCTACACTCTTCCCAATGTGTAGAACACATATAGTAAAGATACATCCTGGTTTGATATAGAGGGGCTCAGTTAAAAGTTAGCTTAATTCACCTATTGCTCATCAAATTACTTACAGTTCTATTTAGAGAGACTATCACAGTTAGAAAATTATATGGGATATAAAGCAAGTGCTGAAGCAGAGTAGAAGTCAGATAAAGGCTTCATGGACTCACTAAACACACTACATTCAAAATGAAAAATGAGACTTGACATAATGCAAGAAAAAAATCTATTTCAGAGCCAAAGAATTCACATTAATTTGATCTCTGGTTCATCCGGTTGTAACCATGTGCTGAGACCCCTGAATTTCCAATCAAGCATAACTAAATTTGTGTAATCACCTGTACTTTTTGTAGAGGTGACTCCATAGAAGATAGAGGAATTGTAACTCAGGTAAAATGGAATGAGTCCCATTGCAGAATGGAGTACTCAGTAGTCATGGCTGAATAATAAGGGTACACCAAGCTGAATCAAAATTGTGTTGGTTTGTTAACTTTAACTGTACCTACATGCCTAATAAAATTTTAGTGCTTCTTTAATTTGGAGAAACATCTGAGCTCTTCATGTCATTAATTTGCACTTAGTTTAAATTGCATGACTTACTTTCCATAATTAAAAGAGTCTTACAAGGTGAAAGTCTAAATATTTGAACTCCCAGTATCAAGTCAGGACACAGAATCAATAAACAGTTGTCTTTTAACCTGACATTGATATTAACTCATTCCCATAACTAGTCCAGAGTGATGGGACTGGGAGAATTTCAAATATTTCTACAGTAATGAGTCATCCCAGATGCTAGAATAACATCCAAAATTATTGTTCGATGGCTGGCAGCAGAGACGTGGCCAAACTGCCAGCGATATTCCTCTGAGAGCTCATTGCAGCTACAACGCAAAAAAGCCACATGTGAAAACATGCAAGGCATGAGAAAGAAAGTCTGGCTTCATGAAAGACTGACTCTTGAGGTACAGTTTTACGACTGTACTGACGCAGAACAGGGCTATCTGGGAAGGAAACCGGGAGAGAAATCTCAGTACACCTTTGTAAACCTGGTGGTTGTACCACACAGGAGACTCAAGGTCGAGGCAGAAGATACCTTTATTTCTTCTCAGCAAAGGCTACACTCCTTTTCTGCTGCATGTAAGAAATATGTCTCTATGAAATTCAAATGATTGAGGTAGACATTTAGGGAATGCTGATGGAAGATTTAAAGAGACATTTTGTTTGTATGGCTATGAATCTGTACTGAAAAAAAATCCTCAGTCACTGGTGTTACCGTGCCATGGAGGATGTAATATATTTGAGGTTATAGATGTGGAGGGGCACCTTCTGCCTGGCTCTTACACAAAGTCTGTGAGCACTCGAGCCTGCCAGTGACTGTTTACATGAGCAGCATCTTTCTACTTTTGAAGGGTCTTTGTTTTATAGGAAACACAGTTTATTGCCTTTTTTCTGTTTTATAGTAGCACAGTTGCTCAGTCATTGCTCAGCCACCTGCCTGCCCTGTAGATAATTAAGCATCTTGAAGAAATCTCTCTGAGCTGTGAAGAGTGGCCCAAAGAGGACTTAGAAAAGCATCCACAGGCATGTTCACAGTTAGATCTTGAAAATCAGGCAAAAGGCCTTAAGATTATGGTTTTTTCCAATATATTCAGCAATTCCTATTCAGGGTGGATGACCCCATTTTGCCAAATTTTAATAATCTTCAAAGATTAGGGTTCACAACTTAAAAATTGACTTGATGCTGACTTCATGCCCACTTCACATTGCAGAAAACACAGGAAAAGAGGTCATAAAGGAAAGTATATTTCTAATATATAAAAAAACCTGCATACCTATTGCATTCAGGCTTAACCACTCATAGCAGCTAAACATTCAAGTGCAAGCTTTTTTTCCTTTTAAAATTTTCTTTTGGATCAAGTGGAAGGAGACATCAGGAAAATCACAGCACTTTGGCTCATAACAGCCTATAATTTAATTTTCTCTAAACAGTCAGATGATTATTCTTTTGTACTTCATTAATTGTGGCCCACAGAAGGTACTTGAAAGGCTTAATCAACCCACAGAGAAAGGCTTTTTAACCTGCTTTGAGCAATTGACACTTACCCTTTAAAAATCATTTGCAGTGGATGGAGAAGTGAGCTAAAATTGCTTTCCATAACGAATGAGTACTGGTGCTATTTCTATATATGTATATGTGTGTGTATCTGTCTGGATCACAGACACCCTTAAACATAGCTCACTTTGAGGAGAAAGAGGGAATTTAGTAAAGAGGGGCAGAACACAGCAGATCAGTACTTGTCACAGCATACAGCATACCCTTTGTCTTTCCAGAGCACAATTCTCCTGAATAAAAGAAGAGTTAGAAATGATTGTTTGCAGCAAGAAAGACTCTCCAATGGCAATCATGAACTCCCACTGACAAGGTCAAAACCTGCAGCATTCCAGGCAACCAGAAGCAGCTTTGGCTCCCATCCTTGATCTGAGCTGCTGTAGACAACCCCATCAGCCCTGCAAGGGACTGCTTTAGTCCTTTGGCAAAATTATTTGAAACTCTGGCTCCTGGGGACAGAAGTCCTGCCAAACTCCCCGTAAATCTGGTGAGGGAAAAGTGAAAGACTGGGTAGTCACCCCCACTGCCCCCACCCCAGCTGAGCAGAGAATCACTGCTTCATCTTACTCTCCACATTGATGACCCTGGTATTTTAGGATGAAGTACACCCTATTCCTTCTGAAATACTTTCCTGCCTTCTTCCAGAGAAGTTTTCAACCTTCTAGGCACAGCTGGTTTCTTCAAAGCCCATCAGTCCTGCTGACTACAGCAGGGCAGCATGGTTTTAAAGCAGTAATTGTGGTGTTTGGTAGGAGTATCCTATCAAATCTCACAAAACAAAGGCAATTCTGAAAATAATAAAGATAATGGTGAGAATAATAATACAAAACACAAAGGGAACACAGCCCTCCTGGAGCTGATAGGTAATTTAGGGAAGCTGAATGCTTGCTTTCGTGAAGTGAGCGCTATGTTCCAGGAATTTCATTTATCTGAGCAGAGGCTGCAATGCAAAGGTTCTCCATGCCACAAGATACTTGTGTAGAACTTCACCTCTCATTTGCACAATACCTGTGATGAAGTTTGTACAAAACAACAGGGAAGTACACTTCAACTAGGTAAGACAGAAGTTAGCTGCTACAGTGGGAATTTAGGCAACACAAACACTGATGTAAAGGCATTTAAGTCAAAAGAAATGTTACACTTCCTCTTTGCTTGTTTTCATCTTTGTTTTTCCCTTGCATAGATGCTAAAATCCCATGCATCTACAAGCCTGAACTCTCTGGGTAACAGGTTGTTATGGTTTCAGAAAACCCATAACAATCTATTGTTGTTTAGACAATTACTCTATCACCTGATGACACCTCCCCACTCAGAAAGGGGAATCAAGGAACACAAAGAAACACAAGGGTTGAAATATAAATAGATTTAGTAGACTAAGGCTAAATAATTAACAATAATACTAAAGAACCAGTATTAATCCTGATACTGATATAAGACACAGGAAATATACTCAGCCAATTCTCTCAGTAGGGATCTGTGCACTCCCAGCAGGGACAGCAAATGTCGGACACTGAGAGTGCAATAGCTTCAGGAGGAAGGGAAGGCCCCGGCACCGGGGCAAGGAGTTGTCTGGACCTGCTGCCATCAAGGAAGAGAGAAATACACAGCAAACTTCTAATTTATATTGAATGTGACGTTCATGGTATGAAATAATCCTGTTGGCCAGCCTGGGTCAAATGCCCAGGCCTTGCTCCTCCTTGTCCCTGCACCTGGCAAGGCTCGAAGACCCTAAGACCTTGAATCCCACAGAGCCTGGCTGGCTATAAAGTAAATATTTTCACAAATTCAGACACTAGAGTCTTCTAGAAGTGCAATTTTCCCCAGCAATAGAAGAAAAGTTAGTCCTGTGTCTCTCAACCCAGGACACAGGGTTTTTTATATTATTTGTAATGTAGCAGTTATATCTCTGCAAAAACATTTCATATGAGAGACAGAAAGCCTTAATCAGACAAAGCAGAGAAGGTGAAGGGAAGATGATGCCGAAGATCTCATGAGGCCCTTCCAACCTTAATAATCCTGTGATCCCATAAAAATCAAGCCACCGTCAAGCTGAGGGACAGCGATAGCATCAGGCAGCACCAGAAACACACACTGGTTGGTGCTTTCTCTCGTTTCACAGTCATTGTTCATCCTCCTCCTTCTCACTTTTTGATCTGCCTCCTTTTGGCCTTTTAACCTCATTAATCCATATTCTCCATCTTCAGCCACCATCCACTCCAAAAGCCGCTCTCATCAATATTTCTAAGTGTTACTGGAGACATTCAAGGTGAGGCTCGACGAGGCCCTGGGCAACCTGGTCTAGTTGGAGGTGTCCCTGTGACTGCAGGAGGGTCGGACTAGATGACCCTTGAAGGTCCCTTCTGGCCCAGATGATTCTATGATTCTACTCCCTTCTCCCACAACACCTCTCTCACCTTAATAAGTGCTTTTGTGAAAGTGCCACTGTGAAAGATGCATCCTCCTTTTCTCCTTTAATGCTGCAAAGTAACCACCGCCCCTCTTCACCCCTAATCAGTGCTCTTCTCTCCATCGATCCATCGATCCATACTGATGGAACTTTTTTTGCCACTGCCCTTGGCTCCTGCTAGTAAAGGGAGCTTGGCTCTTCTGCTACCCTAAAATCCAGCAGGTGATTGCAGGCCCTGTGCAGGCTCAGTCTGCCAGCAAAACAAATCAGAAACTCCCTCAACCAACTGAAGAGGAAGCAAGAGTCATCAAAAAAGCAAGGGAGAGGAACAGCCGCTAAATGGTATTTTCCAGTCCATTTATGCCTGGCCCTTTATGGTTTGTGATAAAAAGAGACAGTAGCAATATTCCAGTAGAATAAAATCAGCAGGGATGTGATTATGTAGTTCCCTCTCAAAATCTTGTCTCAAATGTTGTTTCATTAACTTGCTGTTTTATTAAAGACTCATTTAGAGGCTCAGAGACAATTTCATGTCATGTGTTTTCTAGTATAAAATATTCAGGGCATGAAAATGCACTGTTCAACATTTTGGGAATTTATATTTATGTCATCAACACATAACTTCTAAATTTCCTAATTCACTAGAAAGCTCAATTCCAGAACCTCCACAACAACAGTGGGAAACTAAAAATCAGAGCAGCTGGAAATGCAAAGGCAGACATTCATTCATCCATTCATTCCTCTGCAGCTTGTGCTTTCTTGCACTGGGAGGAGATGGATGCGTGGCCATCAGCTCCCCTCTGCTGGCTGCTGGTACCCAGACACACGCAGAGCTGCAGCCAGACCTCCCCAGGGGCCATTACCCGCCAACTGAAAAGCAACAAGGCCATAAACTGCTAATAATCATGAAATTACATTTTTCCAGGCAGGTGATCAGTGCTTGCATGACTCTGTGCAAGGACAAGTGCATCTGAAAGCAATTTTCACAAATTCTTTAAGCAGAGGCCAATAATTCGTTAGAGGGGGACTGGCTGTACTGCCTGGGGTCAGGATAGCTAGACCTTCCCGTTGTAAACATCAAGTTTTCTGTGATTATAAATTTCTGTGATTGTAAATTTCTGTGGTTATAAATTTTAATATCCTGTCAGATGTCTACCTCAGACTGATCCTTTTTAACTTTCTATCAAAACAGCTCAGCAATTTCTGAAATTAAATTATGGAAGAGCAGGAGTGTTTTCTGCTTCGTATTATTTGCTCATTGGTTTGGTTTTTTACAGCATTTTCCAGCAGAAACTTGAAATTTGGCAGCATGTGTTCAGGGACTGCTTTATACCAGGAGCTAGAAAGTATGTAGCCCAGTTACAAAACTCAGAATCAAAAAATGCCTCTCCACCCCTGAGCAGCAAGCGACTTCAGAGCTTGGCAACAAACCTCTCCAAGGATCCTGTCTGTGCTGAGAGTACACTGCTGTTTTTAGCCCTTCGGTGAGATTGCGCACCCAGCATCTTGTCAAAACACTGCTCGAAACGAGCTAGTAACACCCTTCCTACTGATGACAGCTCCCAACGAACCTGCTGAGAGAACATGTGGCAGCCACCTTCCTACCCAGTGGAGCTCCATGTGCCTTCAGTGTGTGCTTACCAGACAAGGAGCCCAGGATCGCTCTCAAATTGTGTCTCAAAAACAGGGTGGCACATTTTAGGCTTGATTGTACCCTTAAGCAACAACACCAACTCAAGTGTGCTTTTCGTTTACCTTGTCTGCTTAGGGATTTGGTATTTTTTTTCTGATGATGGCAACTCTGCTACAGACTTCAAGAGAACAATGCATGACTTTATAATAAGGAAAGTGCTTAAATTCCATGGTGTATGCAGGGCACTTCTTCCTAAGTGCAGGAGGTCTGGTTTGACTCAATTCTGGTACCACAAAATTAAAGAATTCTCATTTACCTGGCTCAATGGTGAGAAAGGAAGCTGCTAACTGTTATTCATATTATTACCTATTATTACCTATTATTTGTGGTAAGTTATGTATGCCCTAAATAATAGACTCTTAAACACCAGGGACAAGGATGTCTTCCAGGGGCATACAGATGCAGTCCTGAGCTACGAGCATGTCTGCCCAGCGTAACATATTACCTTGTAGAACAGGAATAGCTGCAGAGTTGTCCCAGGTCTCTCAGAGCAGTTTTCTACCTTGGGGACAAGACACTGACTGTTTGGCAGAGCTTTGCAGCCCGGGAAAAGAGACACCTGTGATCTTCTGCACCTGAACTAGCTGGGGGGGTCTGCCTGCAGTGAGCATCTTCTCAATGGGAGCCCAAATGTACAACAGAAGCAGTACTAGGCAAAAAAAATCAGTGCTGCTCATATACCCAATAGGGAATGAGAGTAAAGGCTGCTTTGATCCTGGAATCTCCTTAGATTATAGTCAAAATATTGTTTGTTTCAACATATTTTTGTGTAACATGGGAGCATTTGTGCATAATGTATTCATAGAACATGTGTGTGTTCAATTACACATACTGAGTAAATGACATTTTAAAAACGTCCTTAATGTTTTGTCAAGCAGAGAGAGATTCATTATACTGAAGTTGTAAAGAACTTTAATTTCACTACTTACCTGAACATAGAATGGGCCCAACATTATGTACAAGGAAACAAGAAAAAAAACCAAAAATAGTACAAAATGCTGAGGTGGTCGTTTGAATAAAGTTTTGATTAAAATGTCCAGGTTTATGTAAATTCATGACTAAGCTACAAATCGAGCACCAACATAAGAGCACACAGAAATGCAATAATAAATGGCTGGCCACTTGTCTTGCAGTGTCAGTCACACCATTTTGACCCTGTTGCCAATTCCAGGCAAAATACACAGTACTGCCATAACGAGTGGTGCTGCTGATTGATGAGATGGTGTGTTTCAACAAAGAGACACTTTGCATAGCAAACAGAAAATAATGGGGAAATGGTACATGCGGAGAATATTCTATTTGGTGTAATACCTGCCTCTAATGATATATCTTGCAATTTCAGATGCAATTTCACCAGATACAGTCTCATAATCTGCATGATGCATAACATGCTACAAAAAAGTCCATTTGCAGTAAGCGTATAATTTCACCTTCCCTTGCACGCTCAGCAGTGGGCACGAACACCCTGTGAAGAGACTTAAACCAGCATGGGAGGAGGAGAGGCTGAAAAATTTGAGAACATCTTGCACCACCCTAAGCGGCTCTCAGGACTAGCAGCCACTGTGGTAACATGAAAACCATTTGGCTATCTGTAGGGACTTTCCCTCAGTGGTGAAAGATTTCTCAAGATGCTTTTGAAGATCTGACAAAATTTTATTGGGAGAAGATTTACAGCAAGGAGGTTGGCCAGTGGGGGCCACCTCATTTCTTCTGATAATTATAAGATACAGTGAGAAAATTGTTTTTTGTCCTTCCAAATACCTACTGTAAAATGGTTTCTTTTTAGTTTCATTAAATGTCCATCAAGGCAAGAGACCCAAAAGCTCTTTTGGATAAAAACCTGGGCTGTTGATACACCTGTTATGGGGATGGCTATTCACAGGTTTCGAGAGGACAGCTCTCTTTCCTGGGGCTGTCAGACAGAATTTCCAATCACCTGAGCTACTTGACACCCCAACTGTTACTCTAAACAGGGACCTTTAAAAATAGGGCTGTAATAAATTTGCTTAAGTTTTATTTTGCATTCACACTCAGTAGGAAGGAGAATAATTGAAATGTTAATAAGAAAAACTCATTACAAGTTAGCTGGGAGCTGCCAATCATTCAGGGAGGTGTTGTCATTTCTTCTTTGTGTACTATGAAACCTACTTGAGAAAATTCTTCCAAAAACTAGGGGAAACCTATGTTTTCTATTAACTTTAGGAAAAGGTAGACAAACATATACTCACAAACGCAACTTTAACATTTCTGCTTGTGTGTCCACTTCACAGCTTTCACTAGAGGCTCTCAAGTGCTTGAACTTGCATTGTACTCATCATCCTGAATAAACTTGAACTGACGTTTTTGTCTTGCATCTCCCAACAAAAGTTGGGGTTGCCAGGGGTACATGTGACATCAGATATCAGTGAAGAGAAACTAATTATAACATCTGATGCCACTTGTGAGAGTTTATTAAAAAGTTCAATAAGGACAGGAGCACTTTGACTTCTCTTATTATGGTTTCTCTGGCAACCAGGGGAAATAACATCGTTAAAATTATAGTCCCATCACGCTCCATGTGCTGACAGGACATAATATATAATTGCATACTTCCCACCAGAAAGCTTGCTTACTATAATCCTATACAATCTTTTTTCTCACACTGTTTTAGATGTTTCATCATTTCCACAGCTTGCAAAGCCCTGAAAAATTAAAGAAGAAAACAAAACCCCTCAAGTTGGCTTTGGTATTGCCTGGCTTTGAGAGCTTATGACAGGACTAATTTAGTTTGTCTGGCAGCAATAATCCTAGATTATTCAAAACTAAGAAGAAGTGGGTGTGTAAATCATGCAGTCTGTCTAGAGAGACTTTGTTTTGCTATTTGCCAGAATCTTCATCCTCCTTGAGCACGAACTTCAATACTTCTAGAGTACCTTCACTTCTGAAAACACCAGGCAAAGGCTTCTGCTGTCAAAGAAGTGGTTGGCCAGCAACTTTCTCTCAGGATGCACTATGAAACAGCTTGTTTGTCAACCTTTCTGTCTGTATTTTGAGGTGCACTGGTCTCACAATTCAAGAACATCCCAGGCTTGTGGAAGCTACTCAGAGGTACCTGGAGAACCACCAACACTTTGTTGCAACATTTTTTCCCCTGAAGGTAGGACCCGTTTTCCCAGCAGCTCATCCCTCCTTCCTGAAGGAGGCGTGGCATATATGGGAAGGGAATGGCATATAGCCTCTCCTACTGTTTGAAAGCCTGCAGAATTACCTTCTAACTTGCAGAAGTAGAGATAGGCATTTGAAGCTCTTGCCCTTCCCCTCAACTGCAGGTCCCCGGCCCCTGCACACAGTCCCTACCTTGCCTCTGTCCCACTCAGTACTTTCCCACTGGGTTTCCTCCAAGACAACTGTTTTGGAATCCAAAATAAGTACAGGTCCTAAACCTGCAAGCAATTTCTGTCAAAATAAGCCTTATTCATCAAACCTTTTACAGGGCTCAGTGTGAGCCAAAGAACATTATCAAGCCCAATGAAACTGTCATTGCTTGGAGCTGTAGAAGTCAACTGCAAACTCTTACTGGTGCAGCATCAAGACATGAACTTCAGCCACCTACCTCTGGAGTTTAGGATATATGAAGAAAGAAGCAGATAACAGCAAAATGAAGATAAACTTGCTGGAAGTGGAAGATTACCTCTATAGGAGGTAAAGATCCTCTGGAGGTGAGCATATTTCTATGGAATGGGAAATGATGAGAAGAGGATCAACTAACAGCTTTGGATACTGACAAATACTTGTTAAAACTATTACAGCTTTTTCCCCCCTGCTCAGTGACAAAAGATGTTCAATTAATTACTTAACACTGGGAACCAAATGAATCCTGGTGCTCTGCAACAAGCTTCTGTGTGCATTTCTCAGGAGGGTCCTGGCACAAGGTTGGGACAAGGCTGTCTTATGGGAGAAGTCCTTGGGCCAGCAGCAACCAGGCCCTGCACACAGCTGAATCACAGGAGGAGATTCTCCTAAGCCAAACACAGATGGCCTGTCTGTAAATTACCTTGCTGACACTGCCTGACAACAGGTTCCCTGCCCATACTGTTTTGCATGGGTTAAATACAACGCAGCCACTGGAAAAATCACTTAAAGGGAAAAAAAAAGTCTTGGCCTCTACCTTACTTTGCCTGCTCCACAGGATGGGAGGCTAAAGCATGAATAGGAGGCAGTACTGGTGATAGAAGTAAACATATGTTTTTAATCCCTATCCCTGTTGCCTATCTTCATCTTCTCCTTTACAGAAACCAAAGTTTTCTGGACATCTGTTTTTGGTGAGAAAATGCTGGACACACACTGCATGACTCTGTCACTGAATACAGAGCTTTATTTTCTATTGTATCATTCCTGTTGTTTGTTGTTCTCCTCAGAATATTTATTTGCAGATTCATTTCTCAGTTAAATGTTTTTGAGATACTACCTCAGGTATAACATCCAGAATTTGGATTTTAATAAAGCAGCTCCCTTTTTATTTATCTGAAGATCTTGCAACCTCTAAAGAAACAATCACATCTACTGCTTTAATACACGTTATTAATCAAATCTCCTTTTACTTTTAGCAGACATATCTTCAAATGTCTTTTGGATGTTCCAGATTTGTTTCCTCTCTTCTTGTTCTGTTTGTTTTCTCATGGCAGAAATTAGAATTACAAGCATTAAAAGGATTGCTCTATTGACCAAGGATCAATACTAGATTGCTTTTCTCCACTCACAGCTGACAGCTCCATCCTCCTCTGACATCAAAAATACTCATCAGAATTACAGTCACTTCATAGACTTTTTATCTTAGCACTCTCATGAATGGCTTAGCAGACACATTGTTTTCCATACCTCACTACCTTTAATGCTGCCTTCTCTTTCCAGTTAGAGAGACACAGAGATGGCTGACAGTGACTTTCTGGGGAAAGTTACAGCAGTAATTTGAACCAGCAAAGGTTTAATGTCATCCACACATTGCAACAAAACTAAAATAGCAAATAAACATTTATCCTACAAAGCTATGGATTTCTATTGTAGCGTAAACAACTCCTGGCATCTTTATTTTCAATGTTAAAAAGCTGCATGTCACCCAAGTGAAAGACATACAGTGGTTCAGACAGCAGCTGGGCTTTGGCTGAAAACTACAGCAGACTGACAGCACAGGTTACAGCATCCCCTGGTCTGGAGGTGCTGCCAGCTGC
>BJBW01014547.1:0-11934 GCA_004320125.1 Scolopax mira | reverse complement strand
TCCCAAATCCCACCACAGACATGCTTGACAGTCCAAGGATCAGCCCCAGCAAACACCTTACCTCCTTATTCATAAGATGAATTAACAGAGGAATAACATTGACCCATATAGTCATTACTTAAACAATTGTCATCTGTGAAAGTGGTAGAAATAATTATAATTGTTTATTTATGTTTCATGTTGCATCACAGGAAATTTGAGGAACAAAACTAGCAGTAAGCAGACAAACTGTAGAGCAGAAGGAAGTATCAGACTGCACAGAGCTTTCTAATAACACACAGAGCAAAATTTCTGGCTAATTATCTCAAAAACTGTTACTTTTAAAAATTTATAAATATGGGTGCCAAAACTAGCTGTTATGCAAGCTTATAGCTTTACAAGAAGGAAAATTCAACCTGTTTATGTTTAGTCTTGTGATTGTGGGTCAAGTGTCAATACTCAAATTGTCAAATGTCAAATTAGATGAGACCCAAAAAGTGCAAAGAAAAAGAAAACAGAAAAAGCATATCAGCATTGGAAGGTAGTATAACAGGAAGTATTATGAGTATCAATCACACAAAGTGTTTCTTTATATCCCATAAATTCACGCATTGCAGTCTGACTGGCATACAATGTCAGTTAAAGTCAATTTTATTGGACGTAGTATTTCACCCTTGATGTTCAAACCCAGCCTGATGCTTTCTTCTGTTTGCAAAATGTTGTAATTTCAGGTCAAGCAGAAAGAGTTTTACTTCACAGTATTTATCATGTCCAGGAAACACATGGAGTGTCTTTGATCACACAATAGGAGCTACAGTGCTGTAGTGTTGTTTATTAAGATAACTTTTTATGATTTCAATCATATTAATTTATCAAAAAATTCTGTTTTATTGGCTATTGAAGGAGAGACTGTGTCCCTTACTACGAAAAACAAATGCAATAATTTATGTAAGAACTTTTTATCTTTTTACTTTCTAGTTTTGCGTGTTTCTACAAGATATACTCCCAAAATTAAGCTATTATTGCATAATTTAGCTACCTATGTAAAAATTATTTTCTTGGACTCAGAATCAGATAAGAAGTCTCATGTATTTGACATGTATGTTATCTTTACTTGTATCTATTGAAGAGATGTCAAGAGGTATTTAATCTGCTCAAGTGTGGTATCAGATGATTATTATACAAAGTGTATCCATTGTATTTCAAGAGTCTTTGTCTTACTTGTTCTTATAGCTGGAATTTATTTTCTCCCACTTCAAGGAGTTCTATGCATTAATCTAAACTTTTATAGGAAAAAATTGTGTCCAGGCATTTTTCACCTGCTTCCATACAGAGCACACACAGTTTGAAAGTGTACCATTTCAATCAGGTCTGGCTAATCTTTTCTAGCTCTTCACTTGAGTGGTTCTTCATCTTCCTTCTGTCATAGTAGGCAGAGACACCTTTGTCAAGCACCAGGAACCGACCTGGATGATTCTGTTAGATTCCTCCCTTGATTACTCTGTCTATTGGCAATCTATATTCCTTGATTGAGAGTATTTTCTGAGTATCTAAGGAAGATACCAAATAGCTGAATCTAAATCGTTTCCTGAGAAAAACTCTCACATTAAGAAAATTAAAATCTATTTTAGTCATACAACATTAAAACTGTTGTTTGACATTTAAAGAATTATTTGGTGCAGATCTACTAGATTTAGATTGAGTTACTTTTTGAATACTATTTGAAAGGGAAATAAAAACTGCAAGAGAATTTTAGAAGTTTCTCTCAGAAAGTTAGAACCAAAAAATTAAGTTTGTCTAATATTTATTCACTATAAACGCTTTGATTTTAACTCCTGATACTTTCCAGAACTTCTAAAGTACAAAAACAGAATAAAAAGAGCTTGGTGACTTGAGGTTTTATGGTTACAATAACATTGATGGTAATATGATTAAAAGTAGTGGGAGGCTTTGTAGATTCAATGATTCTATGTTACAATTGAAGAGACAAACTTGAGAAAACATGATGATATCTCTTTGACTTGAATTTTATGGAATGAACATGTTAATTCAATTCACTTATCCTATTTAAAAACTCACCAGACTGGAGTGGGAGGGAGGTGGGAAAGCACCACCACCAAAAAGACCCCAACCCCCGGCAAAAAACTCAGAAAAGGCAAGAGAGTTTGCATATGTTTAAGAAGTAAAGAGAATATAGGTAATTTTAGGGCATTCTCCTTTTACATTTTGTACTCTTATAGCTCACATTATTTGCACAATTACTTGGCTCAAAAAAGTGATTATCTCTTATGGAAGTGTGTAAACACTTTATATTATTTAGCTTTGTAGCTTCTCTAATTTATGTTTTATTTTCATTAGATTTCTAACACCTCCAGAGACTTAAACACTTTTCTTTCCTGTTTATGTATCACTTATTTGTCATATAAGCATGTGAATGCCTTTCTGCTGAAGTTTTTTTTCCTTTGAATTTCTTCCACTCATATTGCTGTTTAAATAAGGGATTTGGAGATTAATTTGTATTGGTTCATCTCTTCTGAAAATAATTACGATTCAAAAAGATACTGAGTTTTGTGAATCTCTACTAACTAAGAATTGGATGTCTATCTAGAAGAGAATCAGCAGAGCTTCAGGAAACCATTTTGGGCTTGCAAGGGGAAATCACTTAGCTATGAGAAATGTGCTCCAGTTTAGGATTCTCATACCATCACTTGCAGCCACTTGAGAAAGGACAATATAAGTAATAATGGCACATAGGCTTATGAAAACAGCAAACAGATTGGGAAATAGTTGTTGTTTGGGTTTATTGCCTTTTTTTTTTAAATCTGAGAGGGACTATCTGATGGAATAGGCAAGTACTGTGTGCACTTCCCAGTAGCATCCATTGTCAAAAGTTTTTTGCACCCCCTGTATAGCAATGTAGTACCATCTATATTAATTTCATAACATTGATGGTAGAGAGTAAATCCTTCATAATATATATACAGCTAATTGTTATTTCAGAATAAGACCAGTTTCCTACAACTACCCACACAGTTGTGTCACAGTAACTACCAGGAAAAATACTTTCTAGCAGCAATTTTTTAATGTACAACATTATACATTTTCAGATGTCTGTATTTACACATTAAAAATATATATGTGGAAAGTATTTGGTGTTCTAAGCACTAGGTTGGTGTTTTTCTGTTGAATTTATGCTTATGTAGTCTATGGCATATAGAGTATCCACTCAAGATACATAGCAACAAATGCTGATAAATTCCTGAGGAACTAAAGAGGTATGATCTCTGTTGCCTTTAACACTACTAACGTTAGACAGAGTAAATCTGAGACTCGCAGGATTGTGAACCTGGATCTATTGCGTTGTCTTAGTCACATCCTGGCATACCTCCAGGTCTCATTCCAGCATATCCTGATTCTCCTCCAAGCCCAGTTGAAGAGCAGGTAGAATCTGTCATGTGTTTCAGCATGTTGCTTAGTCTAAACGAAGTGGGAGACCAGGATTGTGACTTGTATCTGTTCTAAGTTTGGATACACCCAATGGTATTTTGCAATAGTTCACCATTGAGGTAATTCTGAAGTGTGCTGTTGCACTTACGAGAAACCCTTTTTTCTTCTTTTAAGTGTAGGCCTTGTTCTATATTAAATACCTTTACAAGAAATCCATCCAAAAGCAGATAATGGGTGAGACAGCGAGAATATTGTGTTCTAGTGTTAAAAAAAAAAGCTTTTGAATTTTAAAAAAGTTTTGATTTGACCGCAAATTATCTATACATAAATAGAAATGCAGACATTAAAAAAACACCTGTAAAGGCTGAATTTTCCAAAGAGAAAACCCAAAGTGAGATGGAACAGGAATAAATAGGTTTAGAAATATATTTTTTCCCTACCTACTGTGTTATGGCAGCTGATATTCTTCTTATGGTTTCTTCTCAGTTTGGGAACAACATAATTATGAGAATGGCAGTAAAGGCCATGCAGTGCTCTCCCAGTCCCTAGGAAACACTTCCTTTCTCTTTTCCAAGCTAAGGGCTATCTGGGTGTTTCTTCCCAGCTGCAGGATTTACACTCCCCAGTTTGTGCATTCACACAAGACCCAGGGAAGTGTGTGCATTCACATGAGGCTGCTGTCTCTCAACTCTGTACTCAAGCAGCTTTTCCCAGCTGAGGATATACTTCTATTTTACAGAAGGTTCATCCTGTTATTTCTGCTGGAGATTACACCCAGGCCATGGGGCAAATGTTAAAACAAGGTAAATAGCCCTTCCAAATACCTCTAGAGGAATATAGCAGAGTTAGGTATAAACAAATGAACACAATGGATTCAAAGATGTAATACACTTTCTATTTCTGCATGTCAATTTAGCTAGCCCATTCCCACCTGAAAAAGGAAACAAAATGCAAGAAGAATCCCTTGACCAGAAAGGTCTAAGAAAGTCATTGCAACGCTTTTGTTTGATGTTTTGGCGTTAGGTAGTGAGAATGGTCTTTGCATTTAGTTTAAAGCTTCGTCATTTCCTGATTACTGCTAGATTGACGCTATATATTCTGTAATCTAAGGCGAATGGAATTTCAGATCATAAAAAGCAGGATTTTGCTGAATAAAATGTGGCCTAAAAATTTTTATTAGTTTTCTTGGGTTTAATTACAGTTTTGTCCCAAGACAAGAATCTTCAGAATAGTTGTCACTTCTGTTTTTTCTTTTCTTTACAGACCTTACACCTTTTTATTATTTTGTCTAAAGTCCTAAGCTATTTAGCATTGTTCTATCCTATGGCTCAGAG
Source organism: Scolopax mira (assembly GCA_004320125.1). NCBI lineage: Eukaryota > Metazoa > Chordata > Aves > Charadriiformes > Scolopacidae > Scolopax > Scolopax mira. The sequence goes on along the minus strand of BJBW01014547.1, from coordinate 7,174 downwards.
GCAATAGTGATACTGTGCTGCTGTCAAAATCATGGTGACATTCCATAGATGACTAAATACATGGTAGATGTTACATATCTTTTCTCCCCTAGGCAAAGAATTGGAACTAGAAGAAACAAACAAAAAAAAATTATATATAACCCCTACGGAATCACTGTGGTCACTTCTCTCATTTTATTTTTTCATTATCATTGACATTTCTGAAAATGGAGTTTTGTTAAAGACTTCTGGCTTTTATCAGAGGGCTAGCAAGATAAGATTTCCCTGAGGGATAATGCATATGAAAAAAAAGGAATTATGTGAAACAATGTAATAATAATGGTGTAAGGGTATCTTGCAAGATGAGACAGACTGTGGAGTAGTGTACTACTGAGGCTATTTAACAGCCAGAGTCTAATGTCTTTACTCACTTTGACTTCAGAACAACTTGTCCATAAAGTAAAGTACGTGTTACTCTGTGAGCAATTCAATTGCCACTTAAGAAAGGAAGGATGGCTTTGTAGCTAGGATAGTCAAGGAACTTTGTTCTTAACTTAGCCATTTTATTCCAATGAAACCTTGAGAAAATTATTTGACTAATCCCACAGATGGAATACTTGCAATAATTATGGTGTCTCAAACTTTTTAGCATGTTTATTTTTGCAGAGATGAATGCCTGTTAAATAATATCTATGTTTATGTTTTCTCACTACACTGTTCTTCAATTGAATTCCAAACTTTTTTTCATGCTCTAGCACTTGGACTGCCTTCTTCTGCAGTCTGTAAATATGCCATAGTTGGAATCAAATCTTAAGGTGACCTATGTATTGCAATCTGTTGAGTCACCAACAAACACTAGTCTGGTTGTTTCACATTCTACAGTGTAAAAAGTCCCCAATTTATATGCAAACTGTGTCTGCAGCTCCCTAGCTTCAGTTTCTCCATGGGCAAGATGCAGAGTCCACTGATTTATAAACACTGTCAGTGGCAGCTAGGTGGCAGGTTCTCAGCAACCCACAATTGATTGGATAAAATTTTTTAGTAACTCAAAGGTGCCGTGATACTTCTCTGTAGAAGTACAAATGGTTTAAAATAATACATTCAATTTAAAAATTAATTTCTTTGTTGGAAATCAGTGCAAAAACCACCAGCTGCAGGAGTAGATTTTTATGAAATATCTGTAATGAATCTAATCTAACATATTCTGGAAAAGGTGACCTATGCATAAGTCTTTAATTCTAATTCTTTTTTTCAGTTTGTGGAAATGTATTTTATTGCCAGAGATGTTACTGGTACAGTGAAACAAAATGAAATCTACTTCTAATATTTCTTCAGAGTCCCAATAGGGGAGGTTTTGAATCACAAAATAAAAATAAAAGAAAAAATATATCTAATGGTATACTTTGCTTTCCCCCCCTGTGGATGAGATTTATAATAGGAAAGCAAACAAACAGCATGCTAGAAAAAGTGACCAGCCATCCACTGGATATCACCTTTTCAACTGAAAGGGAAATAGCTTTTCTTTTAAATAAAACTACTTATTTTATTTGTGTTAAACATATGCATTAACTCAGTAGTTTCTCTGTAGCAGGGCATAAATTATATATGAAATAAAATGAAAAAAATCCATGCATAATGCACACAGAGAACATAAAAAACTTTGTGCAATTACTACTGAGCTCTTGTATTCACTGTAATATCAGCACAGATGAAACCAAAAGTCCTCGCTATGCTTTTTCTTCAGAAGTAAATAGGATGTGGTTTTGGTGGTTGTTGGGGGTTTTATCTCACTGTCCTCAGTCCTGGAGGTTGCTTTTTTTTTTTTTCTAAAACACCATTTATGATTGCACCTTACTAATAAGCCAATTGAAAGCTAAAGTCAGAAAGCTTTGTCCAGTTCTTTGGGCATAGCACCAGGAGTTCAAGTAACCTGAACTGTGTTCCTGAGTTGACCAATCTTATGCCACTGTCCTTGGAACACATAAATTTTTGTCTGATTTCTCTTATAGAACTTCCCAGACTCTCACTGTCTCACTGCTCTTTGGTGCATGTCATACATCGCAGTGGAGGTGGAAATCTTCTGGAGATCTTATTCACCATATTGTAATAAAAATGGTAACTTCAGGTCCTCAAATGTCACATTTCCGTACAAAGCTGCTGATCTTAAATGAGTCTGCAAAATTTGCTGCTTATTTTGGCTTAGGAAATGTCAAAGATTCTCTATAATCTAAGATCAGGATGTTTTCTTCACAATATTACAGCTCCTTTAATGCAGTTATTGGCAACACAGGGCTTTCAGTGTGGCGTAGTTTTGTCTTCTTTGTTCTGTAGCTGCAGACCCCTGGCGTCATAGAAATCTTCCCCAAGCTTGAGAGCAGAACCCATGAAGCTGATTGTCTTCTGAACAGTCTTGGTGACTACAAACATCTACAAAGCCTGTGGCTTTGGCTGTTGAACTATGCTTTTTCTGAAGCTTTGCTATCAAAAAGAATGCAAGAATAGTAAAGGTTGTGTGGCAAAGCTATGAGGACAGACACATATCTCCCAGGCAAAGAAGCTCCATGAATATATTCATTAGCAGCTAGTCATATGCTATGACTAAGGTGACAGCATTTTAGAAAAAGAGCAATAAGATATTTCTCTTAAAACTTAAATATTCCACTTCAGCTTTGCACTCCAAAACTGTTTTCCATTAATACAATTGTTTTTACATTTACAGCCTCATTGGTGTATACCATTCTGTGAAAAACAGCTGAACTTGATGAATTACTCCTTATTGTGTGCCTATGGCTGCAGAAGCTGGTGCATCCCAACTTTTGTTTCATGAGCATCTAAGATGAAGATTCTTGATGAAAAATACACCGTGAACAAAGATGATGTTAGCAAAAAATTAGCCCACTAGCCAGTCTCAACCATTGCAAATACTGAACATTAACATAACTGGATTACACACGTATCTTTTGAAACTTGCAACTGTATCAAATTTCATAATAAATATTTGGGAAGGAGTGATACAGTTAGCTCAGCATTTTAGTGGTACACATTAAAGTATGTCTTTCCTCTTTTCTGGGGAGGAGACTTCCATTCAACAGCTCATTGTGTACTAACTAATGTAGCAATGGTGATTGTTGAGTAATATTTTCCTAAAGTAATCCTTTTCTTCCCTGAGCCATGCCAAGTTATCTTCAGCACCAGTTAAAGTACCTAGAGCAATTTTATAGACTTAGGGCCTGATTATATTAATGAAAAATCTGCTATGTCTTTTCTTAATCATTTATTGATTTACATTTGTCATGAACTATTTTAAATAGAATTTTTATTTTTAATTATGATAATTTTTATTTTGATTTTTTTAATGATAATTATGATATTTTTTAATGATAATAGGATTGGGGACAGGGTAAAAATGTTTCAAAATATTTTTTGTTTGAGAATATTTGTCTTGGTCTAAGTATCTGTTGGAAGATAGATAACTTTATATGGTAAAATAGTTTTGTAGTTAATATTATGTGATGAATGTGACCTTATTAACTTCCATTCTCCATTCCAGTTTAAAAATCCAGCATTTACAAAAAGGGAATCTAACCATAATCTCAGAGATCCAATGGAAATTATTTATTTATAAGGCCAGGCACCTGGCCTCACCATCTTGTATTTAAGTGAATATACTAGATGTAGTCAAGTCTGAACTGTATTCAAAGGAATTTTACATAGTGAGATGACTAAATGACAGGGAAAACTTGTAGTATAACAGTTGAACACAAAACCAGAAGAAACTTTCCTTGTTGAGAGGGGTGCATGTGCTACTGTAGGATATTGTTTGAGGAGAAAAAAGTTTAATTTCATTGGAATGCAAAAGGATATCAGAGAAATTCATTCAAGTACCAAGTAGAAGAATAAATATTTTCAAACCCTAGAAGTCTGACTATACCAAAGCTAGAGATATATTAGGTTATTTATCCTTTATTGTTTATTCCTTTTCCAGATCAGGATTGTTTTGTGATGGTATAGCCCTTGGACTGTGATTCACATTGAATGAAAACAATGCCTTGTTGCAGGAAAAAAGTAACCATACAAAGAATTGAAAATTAATGTTATATTCATTTTAGTCATACATTGCTCAGTCATTGATTGCGACAGTTTATAGTCATCATATGATTTCGCCTGATATTAGAACTTTTGGCAGAAGATGACATGCTGAGGACTCTTAGTTGAATATTACATATTGTAATTGCTAAATAACACTAAGAGGTTTGTTGCTAGAGTAGGCCTATTTAAAATTAGAACATTTTTGTATAGATTTTTAGTTGTGTTTCTCACTCCTCTACTGGAGTGTTTTAATTGTGACTGTCATCGTGTGTTAGTGAACTCTCATAAGTACAAAAATAAGGAAAAAGAGGAACAGAACAGTCACATTAACATGTCATATCTATGAGACTCAGCAAGAATGTAGCATTGATCATATACATAAACAGCGTGGACTTTATTTTTTACAAAGCTATTCCAGCTTCAAATAACCATTGGTAGCTAAAAGCCAGAGATAAACTAGAGATCAACTATCTTCTCTCTGCCTTAAATTTTTCATATTACAACCTCTGTTTCTCACTCAAAGTTTTTGGGGCTGGAACAAGTATTTTAGAATTTGGGAAGCAGAAATATGTATATGAAAAATAAAACATACCTGTATCTCAGCAAAGTTCAAAGGCTCCTTCAACAGGGTAAATGGCTGCTGTCTGAAAAGGATGATGGGAATTACTGTGTTCTTTTTTGTAGGCTGCAACTAGAGATGGGTGAACAGATAAAAAAAAAACAATAACAATGGCAGATTTCATAAGAACTGATGGTACTGAGCAACTGTAGAAATCAGAACTTGAGTCTAGACCTGAGAAAAGTCATCATATCTGTGTGTCATTATTTTGTAAAAATATTTTTCTGTCAGTGCTGTTGAAGAGATTTCTGCACCTGAAGTTAAAATAATATAAAGCTTTAAGTTGCATCCACCTTTTTAACACCACATCAAACTCAAGAGTAAAGCTATATGCTCATAAGTACCATCTATTGGCATATTATCTATCAGATAACTCTATCTATATAGATCCAGAGCACTTCTGTAACAACTGTTAACAAACAGAACTAATTTGGTAATGTCAGTGAACATGTCTGGAATTTGAATTGGTTTGCATGGGCATGAACTATAGGAAACTGGATAGTGAGCTGGGGTATCCATGTGTCAGCAATGGGTGCTGGCTGCCCACTACTCACTATGCAAGGGACACCCTCCATCAAGGCAGATCTAGTCAAGAAAGTCTCTGAACCCTGGTCTTGGTAACAAGAGTTCAGGTTGAGTAACCTCACTCAGTGGTTCCATCCACAGATATATATTCCTTCTTCTTTGTAGGTTGGCTTATTCTCAGATTTTTCCAGATAATAGTGCTGCAAGGTTGGTAGATGACTGGCCTGGAACTGATTTCAGGCACTAGCCACCCACCTCTTTGGCTACTATGTTTCCTGTCTCCTTTTCTGAGCAGCTTCTAGAGCAGTTGTGACAGAATTTCCTCCCGTCTTCTTTCCAAGTGATGTGTCCTCACCTCCATCCACAGTGCCTAGCTGCCAAGGAAGTACCGCCTGATGGAAGTACCATCACAGAGTGGAGCACTGTAATACCTGCTTGCACCTCAAAAACAGTGCAGACAGATTAGGGGCTCACTGGCATGGTCTTTCTTAGTGAGTGAAACAGGCCAGAAACTATTCTCCAACTCCCTGAGTAGCACAGTAGGCTGAGTAGCACAACAGCTCTTCTGTCAAAAAAGTCATATTCTCTGTTCTTCAAAGCAGAGGAGCCACTTCTGAGTTGCTGAGAGAGAAGTCACTGCTCTATACTAACACCTGTCCAGGAGAGTGCTTGCTGGCCTGGGGGAAAAAGTACTAATAACTTAACAGTATGGGCAGTTGCTTGCTTGAGTTGGGATCCCTGCCCTGGTTACTTTCAGCTTCCTGTCATAGATGCTGCCTCCTTTCCCAGAGGTGCTCATGGTGCAGGCCTGGCTTTCAAAACTTTTGTGTGAATTAATGCTCCTTGATGTCTACTGTAGGGTATAGGTGTCATCATGCCTATTTAAAAACTGCAGGCTAGAAATTTAGTTCATTGCTGATACTAGAACAGAAGAATCATCTGCCCAAACCTGCTCTAAAAGCTGCTGAAGCTATGCCTGAGCTCTCTACTGCTTATGGTCTCTTACCTTCCTACCTTGTATTAGTGAAGGATGAGCACAATATAGTGTATTTGTGACACACACCCCTCCCTCCTCTGCCAGTTCTCTATACTAGTCTGGCAGACGAGGCAGGCTCTAGCTCTTCTGGCTTTATGCTAAGAGGCACCATCATTTCCTCTGCTGAGTAATCAAATAATGCCTAGAGCTGGAGAATAACACAGTGTCTGGCTTTTTTCTTACACTTAATTCTTCACTGTAAGTGTCTGTGAAATAATGGAAAGTATTATGGAGCAATTTGATTTCATGATTTGTTCATACTGATGGCAAAGCATTCCCTAATTATATAATAAACATCTGTTCTGCTTGATTAAGTACCCTCAGAATAGAACCATTTCAGAGAGTCTTCTTTCACTTGTTTAACCAATAGAAACATCTTAATTTTATTTTTCTTAGAGGTCCCTGCAATGTGTGCTGACCTTCATTTGACCAAACTAAAATCATGGCAAGCAAAATAAATTACTGAAATGAAAAGGTGGTTTGTAAATCCTTTAAACTGTCCACTGAGCTGAAGCACAATAGCTTGATAAGATTTAGAGGCTACCATGCCTCTAAAGTATGGAAAATACTTATCATAGAATCATATAATGGTTCAGGTTGGAAGGGACCTTAAAGATCATCTAGTTCCAATCCGTCTGTCATGGGCAGGGATACCACCTACTAGAGCAGGTTGCTCAAAGCCCCATCCAGCCTGGCCTTGAACATATCCAGGGATGGGGCTTCCACAACCTCCCTGGGTAATCTGTTCCAGTGCCTCAACAGCCTCTCTGTAAAGAATTTCTTTCTGGTATCTAATCTAAATCTCCCCTCTTCCAATTTAAAACCGTTGCCCCTTGTCCTTTCACTACACTTCCTGACAAGGAGTCCCTCTCTGGCTCTCCTGTAGACTCCTTTCAGATATTGAAAGGCTGTTATAAGGTCTCCCT
>BJBW01014545.1:0-13059 GCA_004320125.1 Scolopax mira | reverse complement strand
TCGGGGGGGGGTCGGTGCAGGACTGTGCACACACAGGTGTGAGGTGTCGGGGGGGTGCATGTGGGTGTGAGGGGGTGTGCGCAGGGAGACGTGAGATGTGTACGTTCACGGGTGTGCACACGGGTGTGAGAGGGACTTGTGTCCACTGTGTGTCTGATCCCTCTGGTGCGAGAGACCGGGACGCACAAGAGGGAGGTGTGTGACATCCCCGCGCACAGGTGACATCCCCGCGCACGGCTGCGGGATGGATGCACGGGGGTGCGTTGGCACAAACACACGCACAGGTGCGGGGGTGTTCGTGTGTCGGGGAAGGGACACACAGGGGTGATGCACCCCCCACACAGGTGCGGGACACACTTCCACACAGCTGCAGAGGGATGATGCCCACCCATTCACCCAGCTGCGGGACACTCGCGCCGGTGCGGGGCGGGGAGGGAGGGGGTGCAGACACCCCGCCGGTACCCGCAGGTGAAGCCTTCCCCCCCATCACCGCCCGCCCCCCCCCCTCCCTTACCGCCCGCCCCGCCCCGGCCCGCCCCGCCGCCCGCCCGGCGCCCCGCGGGCTCGGCGGAGGGCGGCGGGCGGCCCGGGCGGGCGGAGGAAAAGGAAGCGGCCCCCGGTGCTCCCCACCCGCCGCCGCCGCGCGTTGCCGCAGCTGGGGCGCGGCGGGAGCAGAGCCTCGGTGCGCGGGGGGCGCTCCGCACCGCTCCGCATCGCCCCGCACGGACCTGCCCGCAGATCCCGGAGATGAAGAGAGTTTTCACGCTGCCCCTCTGGCTCTGGCTCGGCATTGTCTCGGAGGCAGGTGAGAGACGCGGGGACTGCGGCTTGCCCGGGCTCTGCCGCCCGACCCGCACCTGCGGGAGCGCCGGGAGCGGGAGCTGACCCGGTGGGACGGGACGGGACCCGGCGCTGCCCGCCCGTGTGTCCCCCAGACCCCGCAAGGACCCGCGCTGCCCGCCGCGGTGTTCCCCATCCCGGACGGGGATGTGCCGTGTCCTGGTGCTGCCCGGCCCGGGGTCCCCCATCCCCGACAGGGACCGGCGCTGCCCGTCGCGGGGTCCCCCAGCCGCGACACAGCCCGCCCCGGGGTCCCCCTTTCCCTCAGCCGCGACACAGCCCATCGCGGGGTCCCCCATCCCCGACAAGACACCGATGTTTCCCGTCGTGGGGTCCCCCAGCCGCGGCACAGCTCTCCCCAGGGTCCTCCATCCCCGACGGGGACCAACAAAGCCCCTCAGAGGGTCCCCCGGCTGCCACGCAGCCCTCCCCGGGGTCCCCTATCCCCGACGGCGACCGACACAGCCCGTCGTGGGGTCCCGCAGCCCCGACGCAGCCCATCCCGGGGTCTCCCATCCCCGATGGGGACCGACGCAGCCCGCCCCGGGATCCCCCAGCTCCAACGGGGACGCACCGCGGTGTCCCCGACGGCAGCGCCAGCGTCCCCGCAGCGAGAGGACGGGACGGGAGGACCCTGCTGCCTCCCCTGCGGGGTCCGGGGGGGTCCGCGGGGGCGAAGCCGTGGGTGAGCCCACACCGTGCCCGTACCCCGGGCAGGGAGAAGCCGCATCCCACCCACGCAGGAGGGATTTCTCTGCGTGGGGCAGCGCCCGGGCAGGAGGGCAGCCTGGAGGCCGGCTCCCTCCTCTGTTTGTTTATTTTTACATGCACCAGAGTCATTAATCTGTGAGCTCCGGGCAGCAGGTCGGGGAGGAAGGCTCAGGGAGGAGGTGGTCCATGCGATGCCGTCCAGTCCACCTCTCCCAGCCTGACACTGGTGGCTCTGGTCCGTCTGGGAAGTCACCCACATCTTGATGAAGTGGGTTTTTTTCCTTCCCCTCTGGGGCAAAAGGCTGCCGGGCAGCGGGTTGAACCCCCTGGCAGTGGTTTGGGTCAGGTGGACGTGGGACCGTGGCAGAGATGGGGATGCAGAGACTGTGGGGCAGAGCAGAGCCGGGTGGGCACTGCCAGGGCAGCGGGGATGGGGCTCCAGCCCCACCGGCTTCCCCCGGGGGAGCTCGGGTAAAGAAGCATTTACAGCCCAAATCGGAGCGAGACCGACAGAAAGTTAGTAATGCTGGAAGCTTCCAACGTGGGGAATGAATTTTGGGAACGTAGATAGAATTTTCAGCTCAGTGACTCACTGTCACCGGCGGCATCTGCTGCCATCATTGAAGTGAGCTCACAGGAGGGCTGCGGGTCTGGCTGTGGAGGTGGGGTACAGCCGGGTCACCGGCAGCAGAGTCTACCTGTTCTGCCCAAAATGCTGCCGGTGGCTCTGGTGCCACAGGGCTGGAGGACCCGCTGGGCTGCTGGAGCTCCGGGAGGCAGGGCATGGGTGAAGCAGGAAGGGACCTGCTGCTGGTGGCATTGCGGTGGGAGCTGCGGTTGCTCAAAGCTCTCTCGTTAGCAATTTGTAAAGCACCGTGGAGCTGTTCTTAGGCTCTTTCATCTCCCAGACGTGTGGGGAGCGGTGCCTGGGAGGCTGTGGCCAGCGTGGCGGAGTGATGTGTGGGTCTCGTGGTGGTGTGATGTGTGGGTCTCAGCAGCACCGAGCTGTGTGGAGCTTTGAAGCTCTCCAGGCGCCGCCTGATTAGCGCAGCCACGAAGGACGATGCGGAGCTCCAGTGGGAGGACCGTACCCTGGGGATTTGCTGCCTCTTCTTCCATTCCACCTGAGAGCAATTTATCAGGGTGTAAAAGATTCGCAAATTCCTCGTTAACCAGAATCCCAACTGGGTGTGAATGTTTGCTCCCCTTGGAAGCAGAGTCAGGTGTGTGAGACTCTTCCACCTGGGAAGGGTGAAATATTAATCTTGGGATCATGAAAGGTCTGTTCTGGCTTTGGGTCCTGTGTCCTGCTTGTTCCTGCACCCCGGTACCCCTAATGCTAGGAGGGGATGTAAGAGCACACCAGGCTCTCCCTGAGTCCCAGCTCTGTGTGCTCCCAGAATGGAGTGGACTTGGGGAGCTGCCCCTTGCAGGTGGTGGGATGTGGGGAACAGGCGGAGGTTCACCCCCAGTGTTTCAGATCATCTTGGGGTAACCCTTTGTGGATGTCGATGAGAGATTGTGCTCTCTGAGCCGCCGTGCTCTGGGTACAGAGCAGCCCTGGCCACCCCACAGCCAAATAGTCCCCTGGGGGACTCCAGCTTGCCCCTTTCAAGAGCATCTACCCTTTGCTTGTGTAGGACCCGAGCCGATTCTGTTGGCTGCCACCTCCTGCCCTCCTCTGAGATCAGGCAGACCTCCCTGTGCCTCCCCTCTGTCTGCTTAGGGTTGATTTCTTTTTTTTTTTTTGGATGAATGGCCGGCAGCTACCACCCTGGGATTTGGCTTGGCCACACGAGCCCCCGGCTCGTTGCCTGCACAAACAGCCACGCGGGTGTTTGTTGCTGAGCTCAGTTTGACGTCTGGGCGAGGGGACGCTCCCCCAGCAGCACAATGTCCCTGGCCAGCCTGGGCCAGGCAGGAGAGGGCTTTCTCTGGTGTGTCCCACCCGTCTCCACTGCCTCTCTCCCGTGGGTTTGTTCCACGTGGGATCACTGTCCCTGGGGTGTCTCTTGGCCCCGTGTCGGTGCGGTGTTTCCCAGGGCAGGCGTGGGAAGGGCAGGTGCTCTCAGTCAGCCAGGAGGGAACAGGCTGTTCCCAGAGTCCCAGGGCAGTTCCTGGGGAGGGAAAGGGAGAGGGGGATCCCACGGGAACGGCGGCAGGAGGGGGCCACGGCCAAGCAGGAGTTTCTCCAGCGCCGTACGGGGCATCTGGGGTGCTCAGGAGGTGGCTTTGCAGAGCTGCTGCAGAGCAGAAGGTGGCTCTTGATGGGTCACCAGGTCTGCCTGGTTCTCAGCAGCTTTGGGGGGCAGTATGAGCCCTGGAGATAGCACCCACCTCACCCACCTTCTCCTCAACCACACAAGCTGGTGCAGCAGAGGCATTTCCAAAGGAAGGTGGCATCTTTGCATTCAGCCTGCTTGGACTGAGACAGCCCCAAGCAATGGGGGTAAGGTGAGGGACTCCCTCACTCCCAGTTTGGGGGGGGGCTGTGTATTTAAACTCAGTGGAAGGAGAAAGCTGCAGTAAGCCCAGGGTAATGGGGATCCTGGGGGGGTCCTGCAGGTGTGGGGAGAAGCAGAAAGCCCTGTGATGGCCGGACCCCACAAGGGAGGGTGGGAAGCCAGAGCAGAGGAGCAGCAGCCATGGTGGTTTCTGTGCGAGGAATGACTAAACTTCACAGGGATCTTCTGCTGGGAAAGATGGGCTGGGGCATGGCGACAGAGGGCTGCAAAATCATGGCTTGCCTGGAGAAGGCAGTTCCTGCTGGGTTCCCATGTTGGGAGGATGAAGAGCGTGGCAGGGAGCTGGTGGGTCGTTGCATGCTACCATCCAGCAATGGAGCTCCTCACCATGGGGCCTTGTGGGTGTTACACATTTGCCTGGGCCCAAAGGCAGTCCTGAATGGAAAAATATGTGGGTTTGCAAGGAAAAAAATCCCACAGGTGGTTAGTTAAAGCTGAAGGTCCCCTTTCCCACCCCAGACTGTGAGCCAGAGGTGTCCAGCACCACGTTTCACCTTGACCTGCTCCAGGCAGCTCCTGCAAATCTTCACCTGGGCAATGGGGAGATGGGCACACAGTCCCCAGAGGGTCCCACAGCAGCTGGGTGCCATGGGGGGCACCGTGACCACCTGGTCCATGCCATAGTCTGCTGGGGTGGCCAGAGCAGAGCCTTGCCCTGCGCCAGAGCTGGGATTGTCTTTTGTCCTTCATTAGAAAAAGAAATACTACTGCAGCTGCACTGGCATCTAGTGACTGGTTAAATGAATTCCAGGGTTTTTATTGCCTCTGGCTATCCCAGACCTTTGTTTCTTGTTTCACGTTGTTAAAAGAGAGGGTTAGCCAGGTCCCAGGGGGGCTTTTTCCTCTCTGGTCAAAATAGTTCTGATGTTTTCAGCACACAGGATTATTGCCCATCTGCGGTGCCTCATTGTTAAGGCGAAATAGTGGAAGTGGAGATGGCCTGTGGTCAAGTCGGCGAGGAGGCACGAGCCCGTCAGCCCAGCCTGACCACTGGTTTTGTTGGGCAGCTGCGGGCAAATCACTCCATCTGTAGGTGCAAGTTCAGCAGAGGGAGGGTGAAAAACCCAGCCCCACCACAGCCGGTGGTGAAACTCCCCCCCCAGTTTTATAAGCTGAGGATATTAAGCAGGGAGTCTCTCCTGGAGTCGTTTCCCTGCTGAGGTAGCAGAAACAGGTTTCAGCCCATGACTTGTATTTCACCTTACAACTTCTCCCACGTGTGAATTGTTTTTCTTGCTGCGTTTCTGCCCCCTCCTTCCAGGGTGAGGATCTCCAGCGCAGGCTTTGCGGGCCAAGCCTGGAGGTGCCGTGGGATGGACATCATGTGCTGAGGGGAGGATCGGTTTAACGGGTCAGGAAAAGACTCCAAACTGGGGAAATACAGAGAACAGGGTGGTGGAGAACGGCAAGAGATACTCCAAGCAAGTGCTGGGGTCTCCCATTCTCTGAGCACATAATAACCAGGCGGCTGCCGGTCCCCTGCTCAGCTTCCGTGGAGTGAAAGGCAGCAAGGCTGTCCCAGGGAAGGACCACGAGAAATGGCTGAGTAGGCTGCAGACAGACCCTCCAGGTCTTTATCTCCCAGTGCTGATGAGCAGAGTGAGCAGGGGGAAGGAGGAGATGAGATTTTACCTGTCTGCAGCGGCAGCCGGTCCAGAGCAGGAAAACCCCAGCGCACAAAGAGCTCCGAGACCAGAAGCGACCGGAGTGGCTCGGTGATGCTTTCGGGACCCTTTGCTGCCGCGTGAGGTGTAGCCACCCACCCGCACGTGGGCACGGAGGGGTTAAGCCTTCTCCAGGCCATGGCTTCAGTTGGCTGGGCGAATGCCAGCCGGTGCTCCCGGTCTGCCCGCCTCGGTCTGCAGCGCCGTGCCCGTGTGCCACCCCACTGCCTGGCGAGGCCACCCTCCCGGTGGCAGGCTCCAGGGGGTCGGGGCATCCCCCTTGGGGAAGGGGTAAGCGAAGGAGGAGCGGTACCGATGCCAGGCTGGGTGTCCAGGTTCTCCCTTGGCGGAGGTCAGCGGTGGTTCATGGGAAAGGAAAAATTGGCAGCTGGGCCGGATGTCCCTGCATTTCCCCTCTTCCTGCAGCCGCCTGAACGACGTTCCTTATTTAGCTTTCCTGACGGACAGGAGGAATCTGATGGCGGAAACTGTCACTGCCTGATAACAGCTCAGGGACCCCTTTATGGTGGGCGGCACGGCAGGGAACAGGGCAGTGCTGCTCCTCGCCGGGAGGGGAGAGCGGGGCAGCCGGGGCTGCCCTTTGCACCCGCCTTTCGGAGGCGGCTGCGAGTAGGGAGGGAATAGCACTGGCCCTTCCCTTTGTGCTGGTTTGTGTACAAACCCCCTCACTGCTATTTAGAAGACTCTCAAGGCCAAGAAGTGATGGCATGTGTATGTTCTATTGGCGCTTTTTGGTTGGGTTTTTTTTTTTTTCCCTCCCTCTTCTTTTTGGTGAGGCTGGTGGGAAGGGCCATGGATGGGGAAAGGGGAGGTGTGGAGCAAAGACACCCTACTGAGGTCTGAGAGCAGGTGAGGCTGCCCACTCCAGCCTTCCAGGGTCCACTCCAGCCTTCCAGTGTCCACTCACTGCCAACGAGGACACGAAGGGCAGCTGGGACTCGGGTGCATCAGCAGGAGCTGGGGGTGATGGCCAGTGCCAGGACCTGAGCACACACATCAGGACTGGGACCGGCTCTGGGATGCTCCAAGTGTGCAGATAAATACTGCAAAAGGGATCTTACTGCCCGTTTTATTGTCCCTGGCTTTCTCTCCATAGAAGGTGGCATCTTGCTGGCGTCTGAGCCATTCTCGTGTATGTGCCCATGGTGACCAGCCCCAAAACCACAAAAGGTCCTGAAATACAGCCTGTATTTCAATATACCCATTGATTTTTATCTCACATCTGTGGAGGCCACCAGGCTGCTCCCATGCCAATAAGAGCATTGCTTCCATGGCAATTAATGTATTTAAAAAGGGCAGAATGTACAGCAAGACTGGTTTTTTTTTTGTTTTTTTTTTTTAAGAGAGCAAGCCCTAAACAAGGCAGCCCCTACGTTGGGCACGTAGTGTTGCTCCGTGCAACGCACTGTGCTTTGTGTTGGGCTGCAAAGGCCACGCTGCAGCCTCCCAGCCCCGAGATGGCTGGTCCTCTGCTGCTCAGAGAGTTTCGTGTTCCCTGGGTTGGTTAGAGCTGCAGGCTCCAAGATTCATGCCTGACCACTTCAGCTTTTAGCTGAGCAATATTAAAAATCTCCCTGCGAGGCTGGAGACCTCAGCAGGAGCTCACAGGGGTTGTTTCTGTGCTTTCTATCACCCACCTGAGCACCTGTGAGTTGTGGGGTTGAGGTTTAGGTCATCAAGCTCTCCTGGTAGCCCAGGACCAAGTGCTTCTCACTTCAGCTAAGTTCTAACTCCTTTTGTGTTTGCTTTCTGTCATCAGGCAGGGAGATCAGTGCACGGGGAATGGCTCTATTTGTGTTTATATGTTGCTCTATCAGTGCCTCAGGGGGGTGCAGGGCTGGTGGCCATGGGAAAGAACCAGGAGCTCAAGGCCCAAACATTTGTCCACATTTCGGATGACTGTGCTGGGGATGGGGTACCCATGGGGCATAACGAGGGCTTTGCATCCTCATGGCTATTTTGAGAGAGAAAAAGCAGGAAAATTTGTAGCGCAAGTTATTTATTTAAAATTATATGTGTTTCTTATGGTGTCACTTCCTAGCATGATGCATAGGCACTGTTGCAGCGAGGTGAGTTAACTTCCTGCTCTACCTTCCTGGGCAGGACTCGTCTCACCCAGTCCCCACGCATAAAAAAATCTAGTGAGTAACCCAAGGCACTTTCTCTACAGTCAGTGGGAGAAAGAGGGGAGAAAGGCTTTTTGTTGTTGTTTTTTGGAGGTGCTCCATCCCATCCTCAAAGAGATGTTGAAGGAGTTGCCTTTGGGAAGGTCCCTGAGCAATGGCTGAGACTTCTCCCAGCCTGCATGGTGTCTGTGTGTCCCCAAGACTGTCGTTGCCCCTCTGCTGGCTTCCATTTCACCCCAGTCCACCCTCTTCCTCGCTGGCCACCCTGGCTCCCTGAGCTGTGGCAGCTCATGGCTGCACGAGGGGACAGGCACGGTGTGGCAGGGGGTAAAACGAAAGAGCAGCATCAACCAAAACAACCGATGGCCCCAGTCTCAGGAGACGTGGCCAGGAGGAGGAGGAGGAGGCTGGGAGGTAGTGTGGGATCATGTGGAGTGAGCAGTAGACAAAGGAAGGAAGTTTTTATTACTGGGCCAAATCCTGAAGTCCTTCAATTCTATTTAGGCCAATGCCTTAATGACTTCAGTGGAGACTGGTTGGAGTAAAGGGAGAAGAAAAGGCTTCAGGATCCGACTCTTGGGTAATTGTGTCACGAGGGAAGCTTATAAAGAATTTGCAAGCTCATGGTGGCTTTTCCAGCACTAGCCAGCAGCAGGGGCCCATGGCAGCCGGGGCCCCTGCCTGGGTCACCATCCCCTTTCTCTCTGAGGATGCAAAGCACCCATCCTGCAGCGGGTTCACCATTTCAGCTGCTCTCAGGGCTTAACAGGGCTTGGCAGACCCTCTGGGGCCCAACCAAGTGTCCCAAGTTGGGTGGTGTCTCCTGAAGTTGGTGAAAAGTCTGCCTGTGTGTTCGGAGAGACCCACGGAGAGTCCTCCACCAGCTTTCTGAGTTACAGAGGCACATGGGTTCTTCGGGTGGCAGGGAGGTCTGTAGAAGGTTTACTGGTTTCATGTGTCCCCCCCAGAGAGCTACAAAAAGCACAGGGCTGTGTAGCAGAGCCTGGAAGACTCTCCATCAGCTTCACCACAAGTGGAAGGTCCTGTGTTGGCTGGGGAAGCGTGTCCCTGTCTGCACAGACACACACACCTTTGCTGACAGTGAGGTTTGGCTCCGGGCTTGGCTCTCCATCTGTGACTTGCTTTCCCCATTTCTGAAAGTCTGGTGTCTGCTGAGATGGATCTTAGATATAGTGACCTAAAAAAAATAAATACTGACAAAAGTGAGGGTCGAGTCAATAGGTTCCACGGACGACAGTAAATCTTGGTATTTACTAAGGAAAAGAAGGTTGGGCACGAATTGTGGCTTATACTCTGATTTGGAAACTGCCAGCTCAGAGTGGTGGCAGCAAACAAAATCACATCCAGCAGAGGTGACAGCATCCAGTGCCCAGAGAAATCCATCACTCAGGCGCTGGGTTGCCCCAGCCTGAGCAGAGTCCCCAGTGGGGCATAATCTGGTCTAAGTGGCCATCATCCCTTCATCATGCTGCAGTGCTCAGCCCTCGGGAAGCAAAGGGCAGAAGTTTAACAGCGTGTCCCTAAAGCGTGGGGGCCAGCTGTGATGAGGGATGCTCCCGTGGGAGATACATGTATTGACACCAAGAAACTCCCCGTGCTGCTGGGGCAGCGATGCATCGTCCTTGTGCTGGAATGAAACGTGGGGGAAGCAACTGCTGGTCTGCAAATGGAATTACCCAGCGATGCCTTCGTTAAGCAATTTAGCTAATGTAGCGTGCATCTGGGCCTGATGACTCCTCATTAGGTCTGTTGGTTGGTGCCAGACTATCAGGTTCAGCAGGTCCTGGGTTGCTGTCTGTAAGTGCTGGCTCTGGCAGCACCACCAGTGCTGGCATGGGATCAGGACATACCCTGTTCTTCACCTCCTCCCTATGCTGTGTGACGTCCTGGTGCACGAGGGGAGCCACAGCCTACCCCATACTACCCCGTTCTGGGCAGACAGGCTCAGACCTGTCCCCTTGGGTGACAGTGTTGTGGTGGCACTTTCCCATTTGGTCAGGTAGATCCACCACATTTGCTTGCTCATGTGCTACAAGGCCTAATGGAGGCAACCAGAAGGCATGGACAGTAGCTTGATGTCCCCAGTTTGAACACGTGAGGATGAGTTTTGATGTCTCCTGAACCTCCTGTGTTGTACGGGGCAGGAATCTTTCCAACATCAGTCGCACCAGCCCAAGATGCTCACCACCGTGGTGCCTGTGTTGCCCCTCCACAACACTCAGCGTTTCACAATATTTATGGCCATTCCTCACCCTTGGCTGCTTAGACAAATAAAGGCTAATGCAGCCTGAGGCAGTTAATCCCTGGCTCTCCAGCCTCCCAGCAATAACAAGGCCTGGGTGGCATTTCAAAGAATGCACTGGGGGAGAGGAGGGGCACTGGGATCTCTCTTTTATACGGTGGTGGAAATAGAAACCTGCCTTCATTGAAGATAAGCGGTGTTGGCCGGGCTAAGCTCCTGCTCAGAGGTTATAGTGGTGATGGAAGGCAGGAGACTCCACTCAGTGTTGGCCCCACGGTAACCTTTGCCAAAAGAAAAACACTTCTTAATACAATAGTGGATTTAAAAAAAAAAAAAAAAGAAAGAAAAGAAAAATAAACAGCGCCCCATGATGTGAACTTAGGAAACCTGTGCTGGCATGAAGAGAGATGCGTGTGGGGAAATGGCCTCAACAGCACCTTGAAGGGCTCTGACCCACGTTGCTGGGAATGGGAAAGGGCCCGTGTCTGTCCTTGGCCCCCTTGGTCCAGTGTGGTACTGAAAAGGCCTCGCTGCCAACGGCATCTCCTGTCTTTGCCATCCAAGCCAACGCATCTTCCCTCCGCTCATGCCTTGCCTTTCCCATGGGGGTGGGAAGGCCATCCCCAGCCTCACCCACGGCTCTGAGCACCAAGTACCTTGCGGTGACCAAACAAGGGACAGCCAAGGAAGCGGTGTGTTGTCTTTTTAGCACGATTGTGCTCCTTGGGTGGAAGTCATTAGCATGTGTAAACGCTTCCTTCCCCTTGCGTCTGCTTGCGTGCTCTCCCCGCTGAGCTGCGTGGCAAGGGAAGCACCTTTGAACGGGAAAACAACAGTCAACTTCTGAGTATTAACAAGAGAGTAACTGGGTGTTTATGAAACTTGGTAACACTCTTGTAAGCTATTTTTGAAATGCAGCATAAGGTGTTTTAGCTGACTGGCCTTCAAATCGCACCAGAGTCCGACACTGCCATTTAGGCTGGGTGTTTCATCATGGGAATTGTGCTATGATATACAAAGTGTGACATTTCCAACTCAGCCTTTCTTGGAAGGGAATTAAATGAGTTTCATAGCTGCGTGAGGGGTGTTATGTGGAGGTGGAGAGCGAAATCTGTGCAGATGTTAAACAGCCAGCTAATCTCAAGTGACGCGAATGCCCTGATACACTTTGGCTCTTGGAGATGATGATTATCATCTCCTGCTGCAGCGGGTCCTGGCTTGTGGTCACAGCTCTGTGCCAAGAGAAACCGAGAGCATGTGCGTTTGTAACTCGCCATCGATGCCCCAGGCAGCCCCATGGGGCCAACTTTCCTCCCAATGCCCCCAGTCTCTCCATCTTCAAGTCTCTTTGCCCAGCAGGGAGCAGATGGGATCACTGACCTGGGATTGAGAAGCAACCCAGAAAAGCCCTGTGTTGGGGGGAGAGTTTTGCTGAGCTCTCTAGAGCCCATCCCTCTTGGGGATCCTGTAGAGATGAGAGTCAGATTTTTATTAACCACATCAGGGGAGGCTCTGGGTTTGGCCAGCTCTGGCTGCTTTCACGGATGGCAGAAAGCCAAGCTGTGCAGTGCTTTCCAGGAGGCTTGAAATTTTCTTATCTCCTGCGTTGGGCTGTAGATGCATTTATTTACCCCAGGGAACGGCACCTCTTGTCCTGCTCGCCGGGGTGCCAGGAGGGCTCTTAGATCTGCAGCGAGCGCTCGGAGCTCCTCCAGCAGCCCTGTCTGCTTGCGCACGTCTGACCTTGTACCTGAGGTTTCCTTCCTCTGCCGCTACCTCTGATGACTAATTCTGCTTTGAAGAGCCTGTGCCTGTGATCTTCCTGCCTCCCCTGGTGCCCACCCCATCAGAGGCAGCAGAAGGGGCCGTGCAGATGCGCACGTGCGGGTGTGCACACGAGAAGCTGCACCGTGGAGGAGGGTCCGTGCTCTCCCACTCCCCAGGCAGCAGCTCTCGCTCATGCCCATGATCACTCTTCCTTTTGCTTTTTTTCTTTTTTTTTTTTTAAATTATTATTATTTTTAGATTATATTTGATGCTTGAAGACCCTGCTTTGATGATCAGGAAGTTGAAATTCTTCCTGCACTGTGGTTCTGCTTCCTACTTTCTGGACCCATCTTCATTTAATGTAGTTTTTTTCATGTCACGTTGGCTCTGGAATAAATTCATTTTCTTTCTTCCCTGTTATCCTTTATTAGAAGGAATAAGGATTCCTCCTTTCTTGCTTGAGTATTTTTTTTCCAGGCCAAAGCAGCCCAGTTCCTTCTGCCCAACCCTCTGTGGCTCAGGCAGGGATGGAGAGATACAAAGGGGCTGCTTGGGCTCGCAGGGAGCCTGGAGCAGACGGGGAGCTGAATCAAGGTTTTCTGAGGCCAAGATAATAATCTAATTGCAAAACTGTTTTTTCCCCTTTTACCCTGTTCATCAGCTTCTCTGGCACTCATCAGCTAGAGATCAACTTGAGGATGGGCTGTGCTGCAGAGGAGAACAGGCACTGCCAGCTCCAAGGCAGCTGTTTTGTTTGATGGCTCCGAGTTGATTTCAATTCACAGCTAAGTAGCAAACATGTGGACGCAAACTCCAGGGACATGAAGATAGAGGAGCAGGTCTTTTCCGCTTGGCACAGTGCCCCCCAGTCCAGCTGCTTGGCTTGCAGATCCCTGGAACGGCCAGCCTGGCCACAGCAACCTGGGCAGGGGGTGGGCAGGGTCCACAGGCTTTGCTTGCATGGGGGAAACCTGCCCTGAGTGGGACATGGATTTGTTCAGTGTCCTGCTCAGCCTCTCCATAAGCCAATGGTCTTGGGAAGAGCTGAACTTCAGAGGCCAGCAATTAAGCCCACACACATCAAGGAAAAAGCAAACCTGCAAGTTGCTTTTTCCTTTCCAGATGATGCTACCCCTTTTTCT
>BJBW01014542.1:0-10345 GCA_004320125.1 Scolopax mira | reverse complement strand
CCAGAGAGGTGGTGGAGTCTCCTTCTCTGAAGACATTCAAACCCCCCTGGGCACGTTCCTGTGGGACCTGCTCTGGGTGACCCTGCTCTGGCAGGCGGTTGGACTGGGTGATCTCCAGAGGTCCCTCCCAACCCCACAGCATTCTGGGATTCTGTAACATCCAACATCAGAACTTCGTCCACACCCCAGAAGGGGTTTCCCCACTACTTCCCAACAGAGCAGCAACAGTTCCTTACCTCAGCAGAAAATAACTTTAGTGGTTTCTCTACAGATCCCATTGCACAAGTGATTTCATCTGGTGAGACCCCACTTTATGGAATAAAACCTTCTCCCTGGCGCTGAAGGACATGGGCTTGCACCTCACAGCGCGGGATGACACCCCGCTGTCCCCACGCCGGTCCCCCCTGCACAGCATCTTCTTGCTGACCACCTTCTCCAGCCCTGTACTCATTAAGTTTGCTGCTGACACACACCTGCTATTTGTGACAGAGTAATTAAGAGTAATATTAAGGAAACCCACTACTACCCTCCTGCCTGCCCCTCTCAGCACTGCCCTGACATTCATGTTTCGGTAACGCCCCAATATCCTTCTATTTACCATCATCCTCTCCTGAATCATGTTCTTCCCACATAACCCCGGGGCAGGAGCCTGCTGAAGGTCGGCCGGGTAAGAGCTGTCATCTCAAAAAATCAATGATCAAAGAGAGCACCAGCCTCCTCCCAACGAGCAGACACTGCATTTTAATTGATTTTCTATTTACTCTCTATTTCCAAGCCGTGGCTCCCAGTGGAACGTCTGTGGAGCGCTCCCTCCCTCCTCGAAAGGCTTCACTCAACAATGAACTGGTGGGAAGAGCACTGGAAACCAGTCTGTGCTAAGCTCTGCCCATCACACACACACACAGATGCACAGGCATCTGACTGTTTTTTTTTTCTAGATGGGATCAAGGTTGGTTGTTGCTTCTCAAAGCCCTGGAGAAGGTCATGGAGAATGGATGTTCAACAAGTTGCCATCCCCACAATCAAATCACATCATGCCCCCAAACTCTCTGCTTTAATTAAGCTTTTCATACCCTGAGACAGCTCCGTTATTAATTTTTCAGTCGTTTTGGATCCTCCAAGGCAGCTGGTGGGATGCCCTAGGCCTGAGCTGGAGGACAAAGAACCACATCTCCTCATAGATGAAAGTTGGCACCTTCTATTTGATCCTCAAACCTCAGGGCAGGTCCCAGGGCTGGGCTGAGGGGCTCCAGCCTGGAGAGGGGCAGATCCAGTGCAGCCCCAGTGGAACTGCTTTCCACCCTCCTGCCCCTGACGTTCCCAGTTTTATAACGTAATAAATGATAAAACAAGGGGGAGGAAAAAAACCTTTTTGTGTCAACCACAGGATTTAAATCTGGCAGCTCCTTTCCACGGTTGGGAAAGAAGAGCGAGAAAGGATTATGGCAGCTGTTGCCCATTGCCTTCTGAACTCCAGATATTCCAAAGAACTACAAAATGGTTAGTCCTGAGCCAGCTCAGGGAGTGAATTCCCAAATTCTCCACATCCCAAGGGCTTTTAAGGAGCGCAGGGCCCATTCCAGGCCTCTCCTCTGTCAGAGGAACCCAGAGGAACCCCAAACTAAAACTGGCACAAACTACACCCGCAGCCTCGGAGTAACTGAGTCCACCACGATCTGTAAACTCAGCTCCAACACAATTATAAGTCAGGAAGGGAACGATGACATTTCAGTTTATACTCGTTCTTATTTCTGGTTTTAATTACACTGGCCTCTTCTGAGCATCCTTTCTAAAATAACCCATATGTTCCTGAAGTCACTCCTTAAATTGAAGGTTACTCTAGATTTCAGACTTCAGATTGGAAGAAAACTGCTATTTTTGATTGTGTTTCACGAGGATCAGAAGCAACAAAGTGATTCAAGGGCTTGACTCCGAGGAGCAGCCCAAGCAGCAGCCACGGCCGCTGAAGGGACAAGGTTTAGTGGTGATTTGGGTTAACGGTTGGTCTCTCCATGATTTTAAAGTTCTCTTCCAACCTAAACGATTCCATGATTTTGAGAAGAACCCAAGCCAAGGGTGTATTTCAAAACGCTGCCACAAAACAAACTGTAGGGCCCTTTTTCTTTCTCCTATAAAATGAGGGGATTTAGCGGGGGCCCCGTTCCTGGAATCAAGGATTCCTGACACACATTTAACTTGTATTCAGAACCACCGCAGCCATTTTCATTTGACCTCAAACACTATTAACATCCTCAATCTCATTCTAATATTTTCTCTTACACACAGTTCAATTCCACTTTCTGTAGCATCAGCTGAGGATCAGCCCCCCAGGGCGGGGATTCCCATCCGAAAAAAAAATTC
This sequence comes from Scolopax mira, assembly GCA_004320125.1. Classification (NCBI taxonomy): domain Eukaryota; kingdom Metazoa; phylum Chordata; class Aves; order Charadriiformes; family Scolopacidae; genus Scolopax; species Scolopax mira. Next base: position 7,984 of record BJBW01014542.1, on the reverse strand, counting down.
CTTATAAAGTTGCCAGTCAACTTCAGGTGCTTAAATCATGCCAATTTCGGTCCTTTAAAGAGGTAATAATTACAGGAAATAACATTAAAGAATAATCCATTATTTGCCTGAAGAAGACAGGGAATCAATACAAGGCAGATGTTAATTAAAATCACTGGGGGATTGACGCGGGATCGTTGCAAACCTCGTCTTGTGCCACTTCTTTGGAAGAGCACATTATGTTGTTGCAACAAATATGAAGTCAGTTTACTCATTTACTTCTTTTTAGGTTAGAAAAAAATCTCAAACGTGTTAATGTCACACAACTGAACGTACTGCAGCACGTTAAAGGCATGAAAATAATAATTTATACTGGTCTCAAGAATCCTCCAAGTGTGGGGCTTGGGGTGAATTTGCTTCGGGGCGGTGGCAAAAGCCCTTCTCTCCGTCCCCAACCTGCACCACGGGCAGAGATTTTGGGATGAAAAGAAATAAAGAGCTCATCCAAGGCCCAGGTTTCTCTGTGCCTGTCCTAATCCAGCGCGTGACAGAGATAACTGGGAATAAAGCCTGGAACGTTTCTCTAACGGCTTCTCGCAGATAATTATAAACAGACTTCAAATGTAACAGAGTCAAAAAAATCTAACTGCAAGGCAAGTTAAATAGGTGGTTAAATAGGGAAATGACAAGTTTTACCCTGCAGGCAGGGCTGTAACTGGGTCCAAAAGAAAGTATTAAATCAAGTTAAGACCCGCTGGAGGCAGAGCCGTACCAGTAAAGGCACCGAGCGCTGAAATGGTCCCCTCCAAAGCTGCCTCGGGACCCACGGTCCAAAATCTGCTCACTGTGAGCTCAGTAGTTTTTCTGAGAACATTAAACGGTTCACCCAATATAGAATTTGTCTTAGTAACAATCTCTGAAAGAGCTAATGAGCTTCTGAACAGCGATGGGTTTTCGGTGTCCTGTAATATAAACATGGGCCTGAAGTCAAGGTCAGGAACAGAAGTATCTCACTAAGACACCAATTCTGTGGTTCCCTGTGTTGCTGTGGATGATCCTCCCTCGTCACCCCTCACCACAACCCCGGCCACACACACACCCCATCTCTCCCACCAACATTCACCTCCATCAAACAGGTGCAGACACCTCGTTCTGCTTTTTAAGCCTTTTTTTTTTTTGGCCCAGCTCTGGAAGGCTGTTTGTCTCCACGCTGCTGCGCTCCGAGGTGGAAGGAACAAAGATATTCAGCTTTTTTGGGTGTCCGTGCCCACTTCACACACTTACCTGCTCTCCTGAGACAGTGCTTCCCCAAACCTACTCGTCTCTACAGCATTAAACTGCCCAGACTAATGGAAGACAAGGGAGAGCAAACAAATTCTCCTGGAATAACCCTTCCATGACTTAAGTCCCTGCCCCAACATCGTTGGAATAATTTTTTCCTAATAACCTGCTAGAAACAACCTGTTCCTTCAAGGCCAAGAGAAAGAAGAGTAACATGGACACAACGGGATCTGTGGGAGCTTTCCTGCCCTTCTCAGGCCTCTCCTGTGCTTTTCCACCCATCGGAGCCACCTCTGGCCCCTCAAAAGCTACAAGAAGCAGCAAAACCAGTCCCCAGGGGAAAAGGGTTCGGCAAAGATAGACGCAGGAGTTGACAGAAGACAACTCTGGAGACCTGCTCTAGGACAGAGGGACCTGTGCTCCCATCCTGGTGCTGAAGAGATGGGGGTGGTGGAACCCAACCCCCCAAGTGCTGCCCATGAGTTTCAGGAGCCAGAGCTACTCCCAATTTCCATTCTTCTTAATTAAGTGGTTCCTTACAAAGTCTAAGACATGCAACGGGAATACTACAAGGACTCCGGGTGAGTAAAACCAACACTAATCCACCTCATGGGAAAGGATAACCCTGCCTATGGCACAGGGAATGGTGTTTTCCTCACTCGGAGTCTGGAAAGTTGGATTTTCTCAGGTCCCCTGAACGCCCAGTTCTTGTTGACACCTTCAGCTGAGGAAACTCAATCCACCGGCTCTTTGGGAAAGACCCGGCCAAGATTCTAGTGACTGGGAAAGGCAAGCAAATCTCACAGCTACTCAGCCACCACCTCCAGGGGTTCTCCTCTCCTACGTTAAGGTGTGGGAGGGGTTAATGAGTGCAGTGACACCATCCAGAATTAAAAGCATTACTCTGGGTTGCAGGCAGCTTGTTAGCAGGGTTACGCACGTGCTAATTATCTTAGTTAACTACTAGCCCTGCTGGTTCCCCAGCCAGCTTTTGTTCTGAGTTAGTGGGTGAACCACCTCCACCCACCCACCCCCCCCCCAGCCAAATTAGTTGAGGTTGATAATTAACGAAGGGGCAGGGTACTGTACCTGGTGATGGGCAGGTCGAGGCCCCGCTGCAAACTGAGGAAAGGCGGGAGAAACAAACACAAAAGGAAAGGCACAAAGAGTCAGAAACACCACAACGGAACCAAAATGTCACACTCTATGCAAAATAAACCCACAATGAAAAAAAAAAAAAAGAAAAGAAAAAATAAAACAACCACAAAACAGTCAGAAGCTCTGCTGAGGGACAGGGACAGACGGGTATGGAGATAGGAGTGAACGTCGCTCACGGGGGGGGAAACCAGGCAAAGCTGCTGGTTGTTTGTGAACTAGTGTCTCTAGTGTGTGAATGCAGGTGTTCCTCAGCCTGCCGGGGGAAAAAACACCAAAAAAACCCCAACAACCAAAAAAAAACCAACTTAAAACAAGCAGCAGTGGAGGTTTTAAATTGTTTTAAGGTGGAGGTAAATGGGTAAAGCAGGTGGACTCAGAGCCGTTCCAGATATTTGGTGGGAGCAGAGGATGGAGCCTGATGCTGGAGAGCAAAGAGCTGGGGAGGGTGGCTAATGCTGGGGGGGGGGCACAGAATCCCCTGCAAGGCAAACAGCAGCAATTCTTTGCACGTACACACAGTGCAAGTTCTTTTTCAGCTTTTTTTTTTTAACTTTTCCTGTAACAATCACAAAATAACCCTCCTTAATGACTGGGATTGTCACCCCCACCCCCCGGAGAAGGAGATGGGTTTCTCTGGTCTCCTCTCCCCCAGAGCCTGGCTGGGGATCAAAGGGTCCTGGGTCCCAGCCCTCATTCACTTCCCACCCTCTGGGGTTACACCCACAGGAAAAGAATGGGAATTTAACGTGCTCAGCAAACATGAAAAGCATTTTCCAATAAGTAACTGATTGTTAAAATAGAAATAAAAATGAATGCAAGAAATGGAAAAGAGAAATAAAGATGACAAGGCATCCTCTTCCAGAAGCTCAGTTAGGTCTTTAAAGCCTTAATTCTCAGTGCAATCAGCAGAGCTCCACGATGAGAGCAGAGAAATCTGTTGATAATAACTCCAAAAATTAAATGGAGGAAATGAAACTAGATCTCATGCTGGTTTTTTACCCACCACGTGCCTCTACCTGTTGCTATTTGTGATGGCTTCGAACCCAGGGCACGTGCAGAAGAGGGATCAAAACTGGCTACTAATTATTGATTTTCTTAATAAGAGGGTTTTTTTCAGGAAGAAAAAGTGGACTGGGGTTCATTTCCAGCCCTGTCTCCCAGCTCTCTTAATGCCATCAATCATGAGAAGCAAAGTATAAATATTCACTGGTCCAGCTGACTTTCGTTTTTATAAACAATTTAATCACCTATATTTAAGATTTCCAAGAAGTAGCCTACTAACACCCGTGTTTATAGATCCCTTCTACCTTCACACTTGGATGAAAAAATCATAAAACCCTTTGGAAAGGAGAAAATATGCACAGACAGACTATTTCTAGCACAAGAGTTTGTCAAGAATGACCTGCGCTGATTCACCAAATAGAGAATTTTCCCACCCTTGAAAATTTTCCCTAAGCCTTACATTAAAGGAAAAAAAAAAAAACCCAAAACAAAACATAAAATATGGTCATCTTGTAAGATGAAAGAGCTATAATGTCTATTTTGGTATCCACAGCAGGACAGCAGCACTCGGAGTCTCGGCCTCCTCCCCACAGCGACGAGGAACGGGCACCGGGATGAGTCTCAGGAGGCAAATGCACTTCCAAGTCCTGATTTTCTCCAGAAAAACTCCTCAAAACCAATTCAAATCTCTCGCATTTAAGAAAAAAAGGAACCAAGCTCCCCCTGGAAGGGCTGACACCAGCCTTTAGGGCAGGGCTACGCGCTCCACGTTACACACCAATGACAAAAATGAATCAAAAAGAGAAGAATGGGATGCAAAAACCTTGCGCTGCTTAATTTCAGGGCTGAAGAACCTCCCTCCTCGCTGTTCCAGAGAAAAAACTGGTTCTCTCTGTGTTTAAAACAAGAGCTGGAAGCTTCTGTCTTAAGAAGATAAAGCATAGTCCATGGAGAAAATTAACATGTGTTACAAGAAAACAAAGAAAAGAAATGAAATAAAACAAAACCTCAAAGTTAGTGAAAAATGCCCTTAGCTATTTTGCACTGGTCACCACTGGCTAGTGATATTTTAAATTTTTTTTCTTTTTTTTTTTTTTTTAAATAATTCAGGTTGGTAGGATTTGTTCCTGTGAGTAGCTGTAAGCAACAGAACAAACTGTAGTCGCTGCTGGCTCGGATTAAAACAGACACTTTGGGTTTGTTTTGTTTTTTTTTAAACCTGAGGGATGATAAGGCAGGAGATAAAAAGGAAAATTCCTGTCTGAAGCCTGGGGCTGACCTTTCTGCCACCCACCCTCTCCATGGCCAGTGGGGCACGTTCTCCATCTGCTGGAGGCACCTATAGCCTCTCCCAAAATCCCCGTTCCGGAGCGTTCAAACACCCCGCTCCCATCACAGGGTGGGTTTTTTTAGCAGATCTCCTAGAATTGGATAATTTGTATTAAAATCCCCCGGTGCTCAGGGCTGGCGTCGGTGAGAGCTAATGGAGAATTTTCAGTAGCACCAAGTGATTCTGATTTTGGGTTTCTTCCCCAAGTTGGAGCTCAACTTTAAAATCCTCACTCTCGGAGTGATGGTACGGCACTAAGAGGGAGAAAATGTGTCCTGGGAGGGACAGAAAAGCCTCAATTTTGCACTTGCCAATGGCCCTCGGATGCAGAAACAGGATGGAGGATGCTCTGGCTGCTCGGGGAAGCAGGATGAGGATCAACCTCATTAGTGCCACAGCTTAATGACATCCCCCCATCAGCCACAGGATAGATGGAGCATGGGGGGGGGGCAGAGACAGCCTGTCACCTTCCTCCTCCCCTCCTCACCCTTCCCTCTCCACCAAATAATAAAAAAAAAAAAAAAGATGGTTAAAAACTAAATTTAAAAAAGAAAACCAAACCAAACCAACAATGTAAATCAAGCCCAGAACAAAATGCAAGAGCAGCTGAGGACGGGGCCGGTCTTGCCTCAGCTCTGGGGTGGGGAGGTGGGATGAGATGTTATGGGTCAGGGGGTGGGAATGGTCACCAGCAGAGCAGGTGGCAAAACCGGCGTAAAGGAGAGCTTAAATCAACCCCAAAACTTCATAGAAAAATGGCTGCCAACCACAGATAAATCATTCCTCCTCAACAACGGGGCCAAAAGCCTACAATTTAATGTTTTCTGGCGAAATTTTCCTGAGGACGTTACCTGTGGAGCAGCCAAACCTCAAGAGATCCTGGTGTGTGTCCTACCCCGGGTCAGAGCTGTCCCTCTCTGGACCCTGCGCTGCCACCTCGCCCGGCAAGAACTGCCACGGGAGCTCATGCTTTTTAAGCAAAGAAGCCAAATCAGTGCGTTTCTCTAGATCAGCCAACAACAAGAACGACAACCAAAAAAAAAAAAAACCAAAAAAAAAGATGTGGTAATTAAAAAGTAAAAAAAAAATAAAGAAAAAAAAAAAAAGGAAGAAATAAAAACCAGTGCCGTGGGCACAATCGCCTGCAAGAAGGAGTACAGTTTGTTATATTGCTTACAATGCAGTATTTTATCCAGCCTCTTCCAGCCAGGGACCTGTAAACCGGACTCTGGTCCAAAACCTTCCTCCTCTTCCAGTTGTCTGTGCAATGTATTGGCACTGTTCTGCTGGGCTGTCAAAAAAACTGGTTTAGAGATGCAGCTCTTCAGTCAAGTTTTTTGCTCCAGTTCTAACCACAGCAACTCATTTGCTCTTTTCAACAATTCAAGAGGATGATTATACTTACTGAGAAAAGAGGTGGTTGGTTGGTTTTTTTTTTACCATCAGTGTCCTGTGTCACTGATCAGAGTGAGGGATTAAGGAGGTGTTGGGGTGGGGGGAAAGGGCTGGTTAGAAATTCACGGCTGTCCACATCCCAGAAACTCATCAAAACGGGTGTTAATTGGCTTTTTCATCAACAGGGGGGTTCATGGGCCTCAGAATTAACCCTCCTGCAAATGCCCTGGAGGTGAAACCTCCAGAAGTGGGACAAGAGCATTGGTGGGGCTGCACAGGGGAGAAAGCTTGCCCTATGTATGTGTGTGCGCCTATATATATATATATATATATAATGTGTGTGTGTAAAATACCTGTTCTGTGGACAAATAGAAGGTTTGAGAAGGTCTGAGCTGCCACCCTTCAGCAGTGTTACCTTACTCTGAAAGAGAAGAGGGCTGTGGTGCTTTAGAGCCAACCTGGGAGCGCTACGAGGTGGATTTAAGAGGTGCAGAGCTTGAGGGTCCCTTGGCCACCTGAGGCCTGACACTGAGCCACCCCGTCTCCAGAAGCTGGGGAAGAACCTGGTGCCCCAGGAGGGTCTCCCAGCACCGTGTGGAGCTGGGCTAGGAGTGGAGATTCCCCCAAAAGAGCCTGCTTCGGGGAACCAAAGTCCTACGATACACACCCCAAAAAAAAGAGATTACTGAGGACTCTCAGAGCTAAAGTTGGATGAAAAAGGGGTTTACCACAAAAAGATGTGGGCGCACAGAAGTTAAACACGAGCACCCACGGGGCGCTCGGCAGTGAATGGTTAGAACCAGTGGCACCAGTTGGGAGGCCACTGGAGACTGAGTGCTGCTGCGAGGGATCGCCTCCCTGAGCTTCGGTCTATCACTTCACCAAATACCTCCTCAAAGACAAAAAAATAAAAAAGAAGAAAAGATAAAGAGATTCTGGCAATGAATCTAAACCCTAAAAGGAAGTTTTATGATTCAAAAATGAACCTGAAACTGTGCTAAAAATAAATCACGTTACTTGAAGGTAACTGAGAATCCCTCCAGCGCTTCTCTTCTGATAAACCACTTGAAAAAGAAAATTAGCACCTACGAGGACAACGTCTGAAAAATGCAATCAAGATTTGCCATTTGGAACGTGCTTCCAGTTGAGTAAAACACACTTTCCAGAGAAGCGGCCCAGCGGTACTGACAGACACACAGACAGACACACAGAGGAACGAAGAAGAAAGACCAGGAGATAAGGCAGCGAGGGGCTCTCTTACCGGGGAGCGGGTCTGAGGCTGCGTGTTCATTGTCTGAGGGGCTTGAGGGTACACCAAGGTGGTGGGAGCTGCATTCTGTCCTGAGGGGTACGGAGCCTGCCAGGGAACAAGAAAAGTAAATTGGAAAAAAAAAAAAAAAGAATGTATATGATTCATTCCAAAAGATGGGAATTGACCCCATTATCAGACGGAATCCGGATTTATCTTCAGCTAAAGACAACACAGGTGATGCGATGGAGAAAGTCTTCTCCGTAAACGATACAACCAATTTACTGACACCAGCCCATGGTCCTCCAGTGCTGCAGCAGGAACCACAGGAAATCCCAGAGTGCTACAGGGTTGGAAGGGACCTCTGGAGATCACCCAGTCCAACCTCCAGTCAGAGAAGGTCCACCCAGAGCAGGTCCCACAGGAACGTGTCCAGGGGGTTTGAATGTCTCCAGAGAAGGAGACTCCACCACCTCTCTGGGCAGCCTCTGCCAGGGCTTTGACACCCTCACCCCAAAGAAGTTCCTCCTTGTGTTGAGATGGAACTTCCCACATTCAAGTTTGTGCCCATTCCCTCTTGTCCTGTCCCT
>BJBW01014537.1:0-15834 GCA_004320125.1 Scolopax mira | reverse complement strand
GGGGAGAGGGGGAATGGGTGTTGGATGAGATGGTCTTCAAAGGTCCCTTCCAACCCAAACCTACCTGTGATTCTAACTGTACATTCCCACACTGTAAGTCAGACACTGCCTGGAAGCTGCAGCTTTGCCATTACCAGACTGCAGGGCTGATTCACACATTCACAGTAAGCCCAAAACACACCCCGAGTGCCAAATTTATTGCACATTTACAGTAAATCCAACGCTTCCCAGAAGCTTCAGGCTCATTGCACGGTAACATGCAGAGCCATTTCTGTGTGGGAAATTCCCAATTCTGTGGGAAATTCCCCACACGTGGTGTGGTAGCCTTCATTCAGCGCGTAAAATTAAACACATCGTGGCAGCTGCGCTGCTGATGGCGTTGGGCCTGGAAGACACCAGGAGACTAACCCATATTCTGAAACGTGGTATGAAGCAAACCCAAGAATAATACCTTCTCTAGATGCTGTGCAGGGAAGTGCCTTAACTGAAATCACATTTCACTGGTGGTTGCAGCTTGACTTCAAACAGAAATCTTTGAGTTAGACTCCACCAACCTGCTTCGTGCTTCTGTCGGTATTTCTAGCTACATTCCTCACTGTCTGGCATAAAACTATTGATATTGTATACAGCTGTTCAATTATAGAATTTTTTTGCCACTTGCTTATCAAGAATTACATTCTATCATTATGCACCGATATTCTATCATACTGCATCCAGTTCTGGGCTCCCCAGTTCAAGAGGGACAGGGAACTACTGGAAAGAGTCCAGCGAAGGGCAACGAAGATGATTCAAGGATTGGAGCATCTCCCTGATGAAAAAAGGCTGAGAGAGCTGGGACTCTTTAGCCTGGAGAAGAGAAGGCTGAGGGGAAACCTTATCAATACTTCTAAGTATCTCAAGGGTGGGTTGAAGGAGGATGGATCCGGACTCTTTTCAGTGGTTGCCAGTGAGAGGACGAGGGGCAACGGGCACAAGTTGGAACATGGGAGGTTCCACTCAAATATGAGAAAAAACTTCTTCATGGTGAGGGTGACAGAGCCCTGGAAGAGGCTGCCCAGGGAGGGTGTGGAGTCCCCTTCTCTGGAGATCTTCAAGACCCACCTGGATGCTGTCCTGAGTAACATGCTCTATCATGCTCTGGGCAATCCTGCTTCAGCAGGAGAGTTGGACTAGATGATCTCTCTGGTCCCTTCCAACTTTAAAAATTCAGTGAAATTATAAATGTTTATCTAGACTTTTATATTAATATAATTCTTCATCCTCTTAATAGAATGCATTTAATTGTAATTAGTGGAAATGGTACCTCAGCAGACAATGGAGGTTTTGCTCAGTTTTGTGATTATACGCACAAGTCCACAATACAAGATTAATCTTCTTCAATTAATAGAACTACCTCTCAGCTTTCCTTTCCGCTTGTGCAGTCACACAAAATCTAGGTGCACTCTCAAGACTCTTGTGATAAATGGAGCATGTTAGTGAAGCAGCTTATGATTTCAGTTTAAAAGAAATATGTACAATTAAAGCAAAAAGCTTCTTTGCACAACAGAGACTGAAATTCCTAACATCTGGAAAATGTACAAACTCTCAATCATTAGGCTACAAAGTCTCAGCAAATGCCAAAAATTATACAGATATTCAATACTGTGCCACATTTCTAAGGCTTTGGTGCAATAATCTATGAAACATGCTCTTCCCCCACTGTGTATGTAAAGCAATTTATTTCAGGTAGCATATGCACTGACCACATCTAAATTATTTTTGAAAGGTTGTGTTTCAGTATGGCTTATCATGTGCAATAGTAAGTACATTTTGAAACTGTCTGACAATTAGATTTCTTTAAGCCTTAGTTTTATGAAAATAGATCAAAAGTGCTGTAAAAGCTGAACTATGACCCAGGATTGTACTGCTTGTCCTGTAAGGAAATAATTTGCGATGTACATTATCTAAAGAAATGCCTTTCAGACTGCCATGGTGTTTCATTCTTTTCTCGAAATTTCTATTATTGGGGGAAAAATGAACACAGAGACGAAAATATTTTCATCGACTCCCACAAGTATTTTATTAGGCTCAAGAGGCAAAGAAAACACACAACACCTGGAAATCTGATGGTAAGAGGAAACTGGAATTATTTTTATCTATTTCCCCTCTACACCTCCACTACATTTCTTCAACCCCTCATTAAGTCATATGTCAACTTGGGAAGATACTCCTTTTCTCCAAACTCCCTCAGACAATGCATTAATTCTCCAGCTCATTTCTGCGTCGTAACTTTTTTTTCTCGTGTTTAACCCTTCCTAAAGAAGGATTTCACCTTTTTTGCCCAAAGTAATAAGTTTACACACACACACACACCCCTTTGCTTCTGAATTCATCATTAAAGTGGTATTCTGTGCTTCAAGCAGGTTAATCTCAAGTGTGCACCACAGACATTACCTCATCTGTGCAGCATATGCAGTTCAGTACATACAATCTCCTTTATGTGACAATCTCTTCAAGATTGCAAATTATCATTTCCCTATCAGAAACATGAAAGCATTTTTCACATTGTGAAGAGAACGATGGCACAGAAAGGCACCATCAAAACTTGCATTATCTTTAAAAGACAATGAATGTGGAGCAAAAAAAAAATCTCCATATGTTCTCGTTCGCGTGGAGTCAACAATGGCCTCATTTGTTTTTATAAAGAAATTAAGATTGCTCTTTTTGTATGCATGCAGTTGCATTTTTCTTCTGTAAGATGTTAAAGACTGCGAACCTATCTCTATGTTCTAACTGATAGATATTCCATTATACCTCAAGGGAAAACAATTCAGAAATATTATGCATCCTATGCAGTTGTTCAAACTTAGCGGCTTGAGCCAATACTAGAACAGTCAAACCCGCATTGAAGAAATATTTTTAGTGCTTCGTGTTTGGCACAAATTATTTATGACCCAAGATAGATGGAAAATTATTTCCATAAGCAGCTTGCTTTTCTTCTTTCTTTTCATCATTTTTCCTCTAAATGCTGAGGCTCACCGTAACCCTTAGGTACACTCCTTCACGTGTGCTGCTAGTGGTACTCAGTTCACTTTTTGTCACTGCAGGTAATTTGTGGCTATCTAAATTGCCTGTATTTCCCACTGCTAATTTTTCAGCATTTAAAGCTCAATCCTATTCCTGTTGGCAAAACTCTACTGGATTTCCAAAAAAGAACAGAACAAGTCACTGAAAAAAGAGCATTGTCTAGCTTGCCTAAACTTCAAGCTGTTATACTCTCCTATATGTTGCATTACTTAAAGGAGGCTTCATAAAGGGCATAAACAGCTGGGTGCGTTTTCTTTCCTATTGGTTGAGGAAGAAAAAACCTTATACCCATTTGCAACACTCATGTATGGTTTTGTTACCTGGAAAACAACCACATACTAAAGAAAAACATCTCCAAACCCCCATATATAATACTTCAAAATCTCTTGATCTAACCAAACAGTTTGCATTTCGAGCCCACGGCTCCTCTAACAGCACAGTTGCATCTGGACCATTATGTTTAACAGCCCTCAGTGGACCTACCCCTCCCTGAACCTTTTAATACCTTTGGCCTCCACAAGTGTTGCATGGATTCACATACCTTTCCCTCGCTGCAGTCCTAGGAGCCTGAATTAGCTGTATCGGCAGAAACCTCCAGGAGGTTTGAATCCTGTGTTTGGAGGATTAAAACGGTCAATACCCCAGAGCAGAATAAATGTCCCTCTAACAGAAAAAAAAAAAAAAAAAAGGAAGAAAACACTCTCCCCCGAAAAAGGAAAAAATCCGTCTTTACAATTAAATTTAATAAGGTTTTTTGATCACTTTAAATATAAACTGGAAAAAAAAAAGTCTGAAAAAAAAAATCTCTGCACCTTCCCATCTCACTGATTCTACCTTTTCCTTCAAACTATTTGCAGCAGACTCCAAAGACAACAAAGAACTGACCTTAAGGCTGATCTCCATCAAATGTTGCTTTTAAGTTTGGCTAGATCTAGACAGCATATAATATACAGCACCAAAGCTCAGGCAAAGGAAGAAATTTCTACTTTAAACACAGATAATGCCCATGTTACTTATTAACTACTATTAACATAAACTACAGCCCTGCTAGTAAAAGATAACTCAGTATTTCCAGGATTGTGCACTGACAAAGCCAACGGAAGGGTGTGAAATATAAAAATGTTTGTTTAAATATTAAAATGTATCAGAAGGGAGACTCTCTCTGTATGTAAGCCTCAGCGTTCATCAAATCTCATGTTTCACCGAGGACAAAGAGATGTTGAAGGAGAAAAAGTAGAGGGCTGTGGGGGTGTTAAGGACACAACACCCACATTAAATACCGGGGAATTACGACAACGTCGCATTTCCTTATTTCTAACACAAACCTGCTCCCGAATTCTGTATTCCTCAGCCTAAGAGAGGCTGAATAACACCAGAACTTTCTGTCAAGCCTGTTCAGATGTACAGACACAATCTGCACAACTCAGCAGACAGACACATGCAGGTAACTGTAACCAAGAGTTTTGTTAAGACACAAATTCTGCGGAGTATAAAATATTTATCATCGCCACAGGTGGTGTAACAGTTTGCTGTGCAGATGCTCACCAGCCTCTCTGTTAAATTGAGAAAAGGAGCAGGTTTACCAGCTCCACCTGAACTCAGAGCAGTGACTGAAACACAAAACCCTCAGGTAGAAAAGAGTCCCCAGACTTGGGGGTTTTTGTGCAATTATTCTTTGCCAAACCTTTCTAAGCACAAACAACTGTATCTGGACTCCAATGTTCCTGGAAGGTTGGTAAAATCTAAAAGGGGTCTAAAACCTGCGGCTCTGAGTGTTGCAAAGCAACTCGTCTGTCTGTCCTTCCTCCAGAGCCTTGAATTCACACAGTCCCGTGACCAGAGCAAAGCTGGGGGTGCTGGGGAATACTTCGGGGCACCTACTCAAAAGCAGAAAGGCCAGATCTGATTGCAAAGACCCAGGAGTACTAAATCAACCAACAACCAGAGCCCCAGCCCAGACTCGAGATTCCAGATGCTCTTCCTCTTTTCATTTCCTCTCTGAATTGCTCACTAACATCTGTGTTTCCTTTTAAATACCGTGCTACGATCCAAAAGCATTTGTAAAATATGTAAGTTTATACCAGGGCAGAGTGTTATTAGATTAAAGTGGCAGAATACAGGGGTTGTGTAAAAGTATATACAGAAAGCATGGCAGACCAAATGTCCAGAAGGCAGCATCCTCCTGTTCCTGGTCCTTCCAGGCAGCATCTCCCAACTCCTACACGTGCTCACCCCTGGTGTAAGTTCGGCTCAGTTGTTGCTGTTTCCTATTTTCTCTCCTTCAGCTGCAGGACAGCCTGGAGAGCAACACATCTGCTGAGGAAACGAGATTTCTAAGAGCTCGCTATTCAGTTACACGGGGTTTATTTTCCTAATCAAGTCTCCCCACCTTTCAATTCAATTTTACGAGTCTGTAAGTTTTCAATTGCGTGTGTACATAGTGCTGAGCCCTTGGAAGGCAGAATTAACCAGAAAGACAGCGACCAGGGGCCGTCTCAGCCACGTAACAGGTTTAAAACCCAAGCGGAGCCACAAAAAGTCATGGAGGAACGGCACAAAAGCCTCCTGTTCCTGCCTAGAGCAGTCTCCGCTCCTGCTCCCACCTCCTCATTAATTGCTAGTTTTCCTGATTATAGAAACAGCTTTTTCTGCTGCTGAAATGCATGACATCGTGCCATTTGCATATGCAAACTGACGTACGAACAATGAACCGGTTGCACAGTTCCTTAGAGAGCAACAATGCAGAGGATTTACGACATGTATATGGCAACAGGCGGGAGAGGAGCCCGGGGAGGTGGACACACACAACCCTCCGTGATGCTCTTTGTGTTGTTTTTCCAGTAAATAATCTTTCATGGTGTTTCTTGAAACAAAATATGTAACATATTACATATGGATTACGCTGGATTTGGGAAAAGAATAGAACTGAGTGTTTGTGCAAGTTTCTTTCCCCCCCCCCAGACACATACCTGTTTATCAGGCTTTAATATATGACTCTGATTACATGGACCTACACTGTTCTTCCACAAGATCCCTACTTTATTCAGTGCAGAAAAGACAGAGTTTATTTAACGACCGGAAGCCTAGTACTTTGTTTTCTTCCTGCTATCCAAGGTATAATCCAAGACTTCATTTTTACATGCCATTTAAACTCTACTGTCCAAAAGGAATCACTCATTCCCTTATGGACTTTCATTGCTGCATCAGAATGCTGCACTAATTTTTTTATTATTTTGCTCCTAGATCAGATGGCAGACACCATTATTGCTCCCATTTTACAGACTATGAACTGGAGACAGGTTAAGAGAAAAAATAAATAGTAATTTGAGGTGCCAGGAGCCTGATTTTTCAGAGTATTGGACGTTTTATAGGACTTCATAGATTCAAAGCACAGCTCTCATTATGTCAACTTCACCTCTGAGTGTCTAACATTCCCACCGGTCTTATTTCACAAACATGAAAAATACAGTGACTGCCTATAGAAGATTTGGCTTAAATAATCCAACCAGGAAAATGTCCAGCCCTGTAGCAACGGCAAGGGTAGGCTCCAGTTCTCCAGAACATCATTCGGCTGCCTTAGTCATTAAATAGTGGTTGTACCAGGTCTAAGACTAATAAAGACATCTTACTGAAGGCAAACCCTAAAAAACTCTGAAATTGTATCACACGGACTGATGCTGACCCACAAGGCTCACCACTGGGGCTGACATCCTTAGATTCACCACCAACACACCTGCCAAGGTGGTAAGGTGGTAAAAAACCAACTGTGAGCAGGAGTAGAATCATAGAATAGGTTGTTAACATCTGTGTGGACCAGCATTGGAAAGGAACAGCAGGCACAAGACACTGGAAAATTTCTCAGCTATTTGGTGATTACAGAAGTAGGATGAGATTTAGGAACCCTCAATCCCATCCCTGCTTTGAGCAGGAACTTCCAGTCTTTCTCCTTGAGCTTGCCTCCTTCCTGCCCCATCCTCCACAGTGTGTTTCAGGCCCACCTACACCCTTGGTTCCACCTCAAATGTCTCGCCCTAAACTCTACCTGGACAGCCCCAGTTCCCTGGGCAATACCAGAAAATGCCAAATTGTGCCTCCTTATTTTAAAACGCGGAAAAATGACTTGGTAGATATGGACTGCTTGTCCTGACATCAGTAGACAGCTGAGTAGAAAGCAGAAGATAGTCACACTGGTATAGTACAGTTGGATTTCTCCCAGGCATCTGACTTGGTACCACGCAACAGGCAAAACTTGCTTTACATTAAGATAATAGACATACATAGAATAAAAACCATCTTACTGAAGAATATCAAAACATAAGATGCAGTTTAATGAGCAAATATCTGAAAGGGATTCTTTCCTGGGTTCTCAGTCTATTTATATATTCAACGATGATCTACACAATGCCATAAGATCTTGGTCTACTGACTATTTGTGCATGGCACTAAAAGCAAGGGCTGCAGACAGTAATGAAGGGAACATGTCATTCTTATGACCTCTGATAGAGCTGGTCACAGCCCTACAGGACGTTTCAGAACAGCCAAACGGTGATCAGAAATGCAGGTCACGCTGAAAGGACAGAAGACTCCTTTGAAAATCTGTTTCTCAGAGGGAAGCTGAAAAGTCGGTTCAAATAAGCGCCAGAACATGAGCTTGTGGCATAAGGTGTAAATGGAAATATTGAGTGAAGGGAATTGATTTTGCTACAGTACAATTCACTCTGAAGACCACTACTACGTGCAGTCCTGATGTCCTCTTCTCCAAACCACTCATCTTCCTTACAGACAGTTGCACAAAAGTGACAAAATCCAGAAAACAAGTCATGAAAGTGGAAGCTAATGAATGGCATGGCTAGGTTGGGCTGGATAACCCTTGTCCTTTCTGATCCTGGAACTGGTTTTCAACCCAGTTCCCTTATGGACGCCATCCAGGCCTGTAAGCTGCCCATGAAGGCAGCTATTATTTCGTTTGAGTTTGGCATTTAAGCTTTCTGCCACTAAGTGCAGGAGTCATAAAGGAAGGATTTCCCCATGCACATGGATGTAATAATTTAGCTTCTGATCTTATGAAAAGATATGGATGTATTTTTATCTTCGTTTCCTAAGGAAACCAAGATGCATAGGCACCATGTGTTTCTGTATGCATATGACCCAAAAATTGTCCTAATCCTCTGGGCAGCTTTAACCAAAACTGACAGAGGAGTACACGTTGCTTTGGGCTACAGAGCTCCTACACATTTTCACAGAGACAGGAGTTTGGGTAGAAAAGGGGGACTTTGTAAGCACCCTACACAAGGGAAAGTGGTAGCACAGTCCCTCAAGATGCTCGGCACTAAACAAGACACTACAGGACTCTCCTACTCACAGCAAAGCTTCACTCAGAGTTCAAAAATCAACAATAAAACGCAAATCTGTAGAAAGTGCTGGAAGGGGTGAAGGCAGATTAGTGGAATTGTTTGTTTTGGTTTTCCTCTGAAAGAGCAGCTCTTGGCCCCAGCTGCGGAAAGGTGCTGACAGAGCAGACCTGAAGGGAGGAGAAGAAAGCCACCCCTCCGAGCTCTGCCTGCTCCAGCGTTCTCAGGGACAGGGGTGGCCGGGTCAGGGCAAGGTGGTGCTGTCAAGTCAGGGGGTAGAGACCTTTCCCTACAGGTAGAGATCTTTCCCTACAGGCTGAGCTACGCTTCACCTGCAGGAATGGCCAGGCCGTATCTTCTCTGGTCATCTCTGTTGTCACAGGAACCTGACAAGTTGAAAACCAGATTATAAGACTTCATGGGCTCCATCTCTGGAGGTACTTAGGGGATTCTTCTCCATTTGACTCATTTGCTACCTAAAAACGCAGTCACCTAAATATAGATGAAATCCCTACCAACTGAATCATGACCTTCCGTGGTAAAATATATATAAAGTGTAGATACATGGAAAAAAAATTTTTTTTTTACTAGATCCAACCCACTCTACTGTTACAAACAGTACTTTTCAGATAATATTTAACAAACTTCCTTGATGAACTTGCTTCGTAGTAAAATATCTGAATAAATCGTGACTATTCGAGTGACACTCTGCAAAGAGCACTAGTACCAAATAAAAACAAAAGTAGAAAGTTAAAACTATCTCATTATTTTTGTTGAAACTCTAAAAACTTCTACAGTGAATTCTGTTAGGCTGTTAAAAGTGCTCCTCAGCAGCTCTGGGAACACTGTTTTCCCAGTCACTCTCCCTCGTTTACCTTGCTGTACTTCACAGGGGTGACACACCTGAGAAACAAGTGTTTCTAGATTTAATTTATCACTCCTAAGACCTTAACACATCCCTATGCAATATCACAGGAGGATTTTCTATAAATAAACCAAATGTTTTCCTTGGACAGTTACAACATTTTCAGACGGTAGAATTCTTTATCTACAAGCAAAACCTTTTGGGTTTTAATTGTGGGAGAAATCATTGCTAAACCTATTCAGCATTGGTATACTCTGACATAATATTTCTAAAATAAACCTGTGTCGCAGCAAGTACATATTCCTTTAAATATTTTAAGTGGAAAAATCCTCCAGGGGAATAAGTAGGACAAACATGTTTACGATTATTCAGCACTGTAGATTGCTGAACTGGTGATGTCAGCTGTACAAAGCATTTCTGCAGAGGAAAAAAAAAAAAAAAGATACCATTCGAATGGCCATATCTATGTCTCCAGATTGAAAGCAAATGGCCCAGAACAGGTGAGAGGGATCTGCTCCTCACAGCTGCATGTAAGAAAAATACATCAGAAGTAACATGGAATATAGTCAGCTTTCAAATTAATGTATTTAATTAATTAATTCTCAGTGCTGGGTGTTTAGCAAATCCCCCTGCGTCGCGTGTCCCTTTTGCTGGGGACAGGAGCACAGGCGGTGTTACAGGATGACAGGGACTGTGCTGCTGACGTGACGTGGGGCTCCTTGACAGGCCTCCCTGTCACTTTGCCTCGGTGCCCCAGGAGCTGCCTCTCGGTTTGTCACCAGCCCTGGCTGCTGACGGGAAGGTGCTGTGCTGATTTTTCTGGCTGCCCCCGTGCTGCGGCGCGGTACCCGCTAGCACAGTGGTACCACCTTGTGCCACACGCCACCAGGATGAAGCATCACCTGGGCCACCCAGCTCCTTGAGGAGCTCACTGCCACAGCATGCCAAAAAAAAGTGATTCCAGCAGGTATTGCTTCTCGCTTGGCAATGAGCTAAAGCACCTTTGTACGGGGAAGCCATCAGAGCCAGGACTTGCTTTTCCGCCAACATCCCATCTTCGTTTTTCGTTAGGGAAGGCAAGTTAACAGCATCTAATTATCCCAGCCCTCTAGTAATGACACTGTGCCCCCTGCAGTTTCCACGGGATACGGTCCCTCCCCTGCCTTCCTCCTCTGAGCTGCAGGGCACAGGGCTTGCTTACAAAATTGCTTTTTTTCAGCCCAAAGAAAGTCTGGGTTGAGCCTGCATGGTGCGCACCAGCCCAGCTAACGAGGGCTAGATTCTGGCAGGGAGCACAGTGGGGGAGCTTGGGCAAAGAGGACCTCTGCACCCCATTAACTGCTTTTTCATTGCTGAGAAGGTCTGCAGAGGAAAGTCTTTATCAGCACAAAAATACACTTCCAGTGAGCATCCTCGTTTCTCTGGAAGCTCATCCTCACTCCTTCCTCTGCTATCGGGCCAGAAACACCTGCGTGACACGTCCATGTTGTCAGACCAACCCCAGACCCCGCAGAGCCAGCACCTCGTGCATCCCTCCTGCTGGAGCATCCCTCCTGCTGGAGCATCCCTCCTGCTGGAGCATTGGGGTTGGGGTGGGATGCTGCTGCTGGCACAAAGCTCAAATTGAGGGCAAGGGCAATTACACTTGCCCAGCGGGGCTTTCTAACCAAACCTGCTGATAAATAAGATCTGCCAACTCACAAACGGTGTGTGACTGGTTGTGTAAGCACCATCCCAAATCATTTTCCCGCACACAGTTAAGCACAGGTTCGCAGCAACCCTAAATTCTTAATATTGTAAACCATGTTATTAACAGTATTGAAAAGAATGTACAAAGCAAATGAAATACACATCAGTGATAGCTCTGCAGAGTGGCTGAGAACTGGTGATAGCACAAACTGTCTCTACTCATTCCTAAAACACCACAATTTAATCTAAAACTTCCTTTCTAGACAAACTTATGGTTTCTGTAACATAAACAAAACACTTATTTGGCTCAAGCCCAGGCAGCATGTTGACCCATTTACACAATCAGAGCTTCCTGCTCAGAGGCAGTAATTATCACATCTGTGTTTGCTTCTGAAATTGGAATTTAGAACACGATTTGGTTTACCTAAAACAGGGACAGTATCTGCAGGCTCAAGGAAACAGCTTTCTGTAACAGTTAGGGCTCACCAAATCCAAACTGACCTTGGCTGGATTTAAGGAATGCAACTTTTTTTTTTTTTTTCCCCCATGTGAAATGGAGATTCTCATGGAGTCAGGGGAAAATTTCCACTGACTTCAACAGGGTCATCTCTGCCACCATGTCTCCCTTCAGCTAATAAAATCTGGGGAGCAGGGGAGTAACAGGCTATGCACTGAAAAATACTACACAGGGTAATAATAATTTTTACAGAAAAGCTAATGCACCTGGTGAATTTTGAAGGACTTTTTAGTTTTTAAGCAATTTAGCTGCTCGAGACAACAGCAAAGAGTAAAACAAGAAGCATCCAGTTCCTCACCCTGATGTGGCTGCTTTAGGATGGGATCTGCTGTTCCCATGCTCCAGTGGGGACTCTCCAGCCCCTCGCTGCACCAGTAGGTTCTCGGGGGGGGGGCTTTCTTTGATCTTCCCACCTCGCTAGCTCGTTTCATTAGAAATGCTAAACTATTTGCACTACATCACTGTGAGGCAAGGTGGCATTATTCTCTTAGTTGTATATGCAAGAGCTTAAAAGACAAAAATTTAAAGCTCAATGTTTAGATCTCTCAAAATATTTTTGCCAGGGAGCAACAAGGGCTGGCTGCTCTCTCTGGGCCAGCAAGGCTACAGCATCCTACAGTGCTGCTGGGACAGGGACTGATGGCCACAGGCTGGGCTGGCGTGGGGTCCTGGGCCATGGGCAGGGTGGGGGGTGCCCCAGGTGAGGCTGGGCAGGGACGGTAAGACCTTCAGTTTTGGATCTCCCAACTGGGAACACTGGGAGCTGGGTCTTGCAAAAACTTCCTGTGCTGCAGCGCTTTGTGGGTTGGTGGTGTCGCTCTCCTCAGCTGAAACAGAGGCTTTCCCCAAATCAGATCCCCTTCAGATGGGGTCCCAGCTGCACTGACCTGCTGCCTGCAGGGTTTCCCTCCTACACTGCCCCTTCCTGCTGCCCACACAACACTCAGCCCCCACCAGGGAAGGACAGTGGTTGAAACACGACTCGCTCGCAGGGTGTGGGGTACCTTCTGCATTAAATGAGTTTTGCAGCAAAGGTGATGTAAAATCTCAGAATCAAAACAGACCAAAACCCCATTAGAGTAAGGCCATGTTAATTTGTTAGGGAAAAGTTTCATCCTGTCATTTCCAAATTTCTGAGTGCTTGATTTTATATACTTATTCTTTTGATGGTATTTTATTGTGGGAATTTCTTACTCAGGAAAAAAAAACTCCCTCTGGGAACGGTAACCATCATGGAAAATAAACTTTCCATTGATTATAATTCTGTCTATCCCACACTCCATCACTTGTCTCGGGACACCAGAAGCTGCAGGTGAGTCCTGTGTGACTTGTGTTAACGAAGATACAGCGTAGGAGTGTGCCCAGGGAAAGGAGGGGCACAATTTCCCAGTAGAACTCAGAGGAGTTGTTAGGCCTAGGGGGGGAATGGGGGTAAAAAATAGCCATAACAATTCTTCAGTCACTCACGGCCACACAAATAGCTCTGTGAGCACAGCAGGCAGCACAAGGGCAAGAATGAATAAACTGGAGATAAGAGGGGAAGAGCTTCTACCACCAGAGCCCATCTCCTCCCTGGCTAACGGGACGGCCTACTCCTACGGCTCTTGCATTTGGTGGCGTGGCAGGTCTCTTCCTGAGCACCACTTTACAAAGTTGTGTTTTGAAGCAGTGTTCTGAAGGCTTGATGCCACATTTCCGTACAAAGTATTGGTTCTCTCCCTTTCAGCCTGGAAGGCAGCACGCTGGATTGAATCCAATTGGATTGGTAATCCATCACGCTGGATTGAAGACTTCTCAAACAGTAGCAGAAGCAGACCATGAGCTACTGGACATGCTCTAGCAGCTGACACAAAGACTGCTCATGTGTTTTGCATGAGACTCAGTGCATGAAATGCATAAATCTCACATGGACTGGGTCCCAGGCTCCCTCCATTTGGGCAGAAGGTCCTCAGCCTGGACTTTTCTCTTTCAGTTTGCAGACTTCTGACCCCACAAACCTGTTATCCCTTTCTGCACACATCCAGAAGGATGCACGTCCTTCAGCAGAAGTCGTGCTCTCAGCTACCCCCAAACTCGGGGAGAAAGACAAGGCTTATCTCATTACCCTGAAGAAGGACCTAGTGCTGGTGCTGGTTCCTGGGCAGGGAGGGACACTCTGCCCACTTCTCCGATGGTGTGTTGGGGAAAAAGGCACGATTATGAACAATTTTTGCACCCCTTGGTGCTGTGCCCTCTGCCAGCCTCACCTGTGGCTCTGCTACACAGTGCCAGGCCCACCGAGGGATTTTACACAGGAGATCGACTCGTTCTCTCACCCCCAAAAGATGAGGAGAACGGACCCCAATTTGGGCAGCACCCACAGACGTTCTCCCTGGGTGCTGGAGGTCACCATGGTGGGAGGGTGGGTTCTCCAGCAGGGATGGGAGGCAGGGGACAGAACGGGGGTCCCCAGCAGCCCTGGGTGCCACGAGATGTCGTTGGCAACCCAAGGGGGGGCAGTGAGCTCCAGGTGGGTCCCCCAGCAGAGCTGGGGGGGGGTCCCGAGGGGTCTCCAGCTCCTCCCGCATCCCCTTGCAGCGCATCTCCCCCCCGAGCTGAGCCTTTCCCTGGGAGTCGGGGGAGTCGGGGGGGTTGGAGGGGGAGGGAGTCGGGGGGCGGAGAGAGGGGGGAGCTTCCCCCGGCGGTGGGGTTTCCCGAGCAGCGCGGCACAGCATATGGTTTACATGTTGCACTACTGCATACAAGGACTAACGTTCAGCCCAGGGATTCACTTGACATAAAAAGAGCCCTAATTACAATAATTTAGAGGTGCCTGAATGACAGCAGGCTCAATTTTGGGTTGAATTTGCAATTAAGGGAAGATAATTACGCCTCGCACTAGCGCAGGGTATTAATATTTATGGCAGGAGCCGGGGGCTGGGGGGATGCTGCGGAGCAGAGGTGGGAGCCCCGCGGTACCCGGGGAAGGGAAAGTTTGGAGCCCCAGAAAGCGGGAAGACGGCGGCTGCCTCCATCCCGCTGATGGAATCCAGACCCCGGCAGAGCTGGCAGAGGTTTATCCATATCCTTTTCCATATATATATATATTTATATCGCCCGAGATACGGATATTTATTTCCTCTATCAACCTTCTCCCGTTCGGCAGCCACCTCCTTCACCGACTTCGTTTTTACTCCCCGCTATCGATCCCGGGGGCTTTCCACGCCTCATTAACAGATTGGTGACTAAATGAGTAGAATTAATTTTTTAAAACCCTTTCATTTACTTTATTAATTACACAAATGCTCCTTCGGACTACCCCGCGCGTCCGGCTCCCCCGACACGCCGTGTGTCGGGGAAATAGTCACATTAGGGTTGGGAAGTGGATTAAATGGGCAAAGAAAAGGGTTTAAAACCTCCCCAAGGCGGCTCTTCTGTCTCAGCGCCACGGTGCTGGCCGCCTCCTGCCGTCAGCTCGCCCCGGCTGGGCTATCACCTGCCAACCCCTGGGTTTTTAAAGCCAATTTCCCATTCATTTCGCTCCGGTGCCGGGCTCAGCACAACAAAGGGGAGAGACCCGGAGCCGGTTGCGGGGCGGAGAAGGGGGGGCGGGGAGCGGGGGGTGATGGTGGTTTCGGAGAGAGAAGAGGGGGAAGAGGCTTGAAAAATCAACGAAAATCTCCCCCTCCCCTTCCACACACACCCCCCCGCCCCGCTTTCCTGCGGGAGGGCAGGAAAGCCTCCTCCCGGGCCGGCCGCCGCTGCTCGGTTCCCGGTAGCTCCGGGAGTGATGGGGCGGCTCGCCGGTCCCATGGCAACTGGGAGACCGAGCCCGGAGCCACCCCCGGGGCCTGGGGGGGACGGTGGCGGGGACACCCTCCCTTTCCCCCCCCCCCCAGCCCACCGGTCGGGGTGACACGCACGGAGCTTCCCCGGGGCTGCCGGTAAAGCGCTCCCGGTGCTGGGTGGGGGGGGTGTCCCGCGTTTCGAGGAGCGCTCCGGGAGCGTGTCCCCTTGCGTGTGGCTGCGGGTCAAGCCCCGGAGAACACCCCCGCACCCGGGTCCACAGACCTGCGCTGCAGCCACGGAAAGGATTCATTCAATAGGGAAATGCCGCCCGGCGCTGGGATGTGTCAAAATGACGTTGCCGCCGGGAGGGGCTCCTGTGTCTTCCTCTGAGGCACCCCCCACCAATTAAAGTAGAATATGGGGAGGCAGCGACCATAATTTGTTTGGTTTTCCCTCTCTGAGGACCTCCCCTGACTCGCAGTGGAGCCTTCAAACAGTTAAACCCTCAGCCCTCACTCCACACGCCAGTAAATTAGAGAAAACCATCTTCATTTATTAACGTTTATCCTTTAAAAATT
>BJBW01014535.1:11261-35535 GCA_004320125.1 Scolopax mira | reverse complement strand
TCTGGACCTGCTGGCAATGCATCTTTTGATGCAGCCCAGGATGTGATTAGCCTTCTGGGCTGCAAAAGCACAGTGTCTGCTCATGTCCAGCTTCTCGTCCATCAGCACCCCCAAGTCCCTTTCCTCAGGGCTATTTTCTAACACCTCATCGCCCAGTCTGTACTGATAGTGAGGATTGTTCCGCCCTAGATGCAGAACCTTGCACTTGCTCTTGTTGAACCTCGTGAGGTTCATCTGGGCCCACCTCTCCAGCCCATTCAGGTCCCTCTGGATGACATCCCATCCCTCTGGTGTATCCACAACACCACACAGTTTGGTGTCATCTGCAAACTTGGTGATGGTGCATTTAATCCCTCTGTCTATATCCCTGATAAAAACGCTAAACAGTACTGGTCCCAGCATGGGAGGGACACCACCTGTCACTGTTCTCTATCTGGACTTCGAGCCATTGGGTACTACCCCCTGGATGAGACCATCCAGCCAATTCCTTATCCACTGAACAGGCCACCCATCACATCCATACCCTTCCAATTTGGGGAGCAGGATATTGTGGGGAACTGTGTCAAAGGCCTTACAGAAGTCCAAACAGATCACATTTGTACATCATCCCTTGTCTACTACCTAGTCACTTTATTATAGAAGGTCACTAGATTAGTCAGCCAGGACCTGCCCGTAGTAAAGTCATGTTGGATGTCCTGAATCACCTCCCTGTCCTTCATGTGCCCAAGCATGGCATGTAGAAAGATCTGTTCCATGATCTTCCCAGGCACAGAGGTGAGGCTGACAGGTCAGTAGTTACCAGGGTCCTCCTTTCTACCCTTTTTAAAAATGGGTGCTATGTTTCACCTTGTCACTCTAGCACTAGTTGACTAATTTGTTGTAAATAAATATATTATTCTCTAAATTAGGTTTGCAGGAAACTAAACTGGGCAGACTAACATGCATTTTCAATAAAGGTTAAGGTTTATAGTTTCTCTTTGCTTACGTTGGCTACGAGTTGTGGTATAACACAGTTATCTCACTATGTTTTATACTCTCTTTTAAGGTTTTCTTACCAAACTTTCATAATCAGCTCCAATGCTGCAGCAATATGGACAGTTTCCGGACACCTGTGCTCCCTGTCCTCTCTTTGTATCTTATTTGCCAGATATTTGCTCATTCTTTTGAGTTTGAAAACTTGCACTTTTCATACTGTCCTCCCAGTGAAATGAATCCTAAATCTTTCATTTCTTCTTGCCTTTGTAAATTCCACCTCAGCAGTGACATTTTTTGACTGTAAAAGTGCATCTTTTTGGGCTGCCTGGTTTAGCTTTTACTGCGTTTAGCAGGTGATGCCTGAGAAGGACTCCCACTGAGCACTTGACAAGGTGTTGTTTCGTTTCTCCTTTCTCACAGGTACTCTGACCCCGCTGGGCTCGAGCCTGGTGGGGCTCAGACTCACTGACTCAGGCTCTGCAGTTTGTGTTTGCCTACGGTGGGAAAATTAAAGTGGTTGGAATCTAAGGGGTTCAGTATGAATTGTTCTGTAAAATGATGATAAAAGCATGCATTAACCTTCCTGGCTTTAATGTATTTAAAATATATAATTTGAGTTCTTTCTACTCTTCTGAGGACAACATGTAATATTCACAATACTTGCAAAACTGATAAATATTCCCTTTGTTTTTTTCAGATGTTGTGTTTCAGGTTCCTGTGGAGTGAAGGATTGTCTCTTGAGGCCTTCTGAAGGTGATGTCACTAAGGGGTAACTTTATATTTTGAATGTTTATTATGAAATAGTGACTGAATCCTACCATCCTGTGACTCCGTTATGGGGAAAATGTGACATAAAAAACTTTCTGACACACTAAATTTATGTCTCCTCTACCCCAACATGCAGCCATATGCTGTAGGTTTGCTTATGGAATATGGGCAGATAAATGGGATGGGACTTGAGAGATAAAATAACTGAGCAGAAAATATCTGTTAAACTAAACTGAACAGAAAAGGTGAGAAGAAGAAAATGGAAGTAGCT
Source organism: Scolopax mira (assembly GCA_004320125.1). Lineage (NCBI taxonomy): Eukaryota > Metazoa > Chordata > Aves > Charadriiformes > Scolopacidae > Scolopax > Scolopax mira. The sequence goes on along the minus strand of BJBW01014535.1, from coordinate 33,521 downwards.
GTGTAAGACTGAAACTAAGACGAGCCATGGGCAGACCCAAGCCCAATGTAAATCATCTGTTTCCATAACAGTCCAAAACCAGTGCTTCTGTTTTTCTGCTTGAAACCTGAAAGTGAGAAATGCTTTGAGAGCTGTGGCTTAGGGTCCCTTGTACATGGCAGATAGTACGGCAGGGCCTGTCTGCCAAAATTGAAAATAATTGATTAACTGGGGATCATCCATTTATGTGTGTTTCAGATGCAAATTCACAAAGGACCTTGACTGTAAGAAAGCAGGCTCTGGATTTTTCCAAATCACCTCTTTTCATGGCCTATCATGGAATAATTTTGCCCATCAGACATAAATTACAGCTGAAGATAGAAACAATGCCTCACTGTAGGTTCTTCCAGAAACACGGATTTCAGATGGTGCCCGAATGAACTGTAGACGTGGAGGTTGCCCAAAAGTTCACCACCTCTTCTTTTTGCATTGATCAGATAAGGAAGGAAAAGTCCTGATTCCTAGAAATAAAAAGTAGTATTGCAGGGTTTGCTCTACCTGATGGATCAGAAGATGGAAGAAAATAGGAAGATGGTATAAAGACAGACCTTGTGTGTGAGAGTGCATGTGCCTGAGCGTGCTGGAGGGGGTGGAGATGGGATGAGGGACTGACATGGTTCTGCTGGGCTGGCAGAGATTTCCCATGTCTGATACTGTCTGACTTTAACTAACAAATCCCCTTGCTTTGATCTTGTGGCAGTGGAAATCCGGCTAATGCTGCTGTTTTGAAAGCTTGTGGGTTCCTTTCATTATTTCATTACCTATGCCGAGTAAAAGAAACAATGTGGTTTGTTTTAAATTAATGGCAGTCCATTCATTACTGCAGTGACTCCAAATATTTTCCTCTTCTGGCTCTCTGTAAGGTCAGCCCCTGACTATTGTTCAAGTTTGGTGGGTTTTAGTCAACTTCTGAGACTCAGAGGTACAAGGAATGTCCTCCTGAAACCACACCATAAATAACTTTCATGGTGGTGGCCAGTCTGAAGTGAATCACTGGCCTTGGGAAGGACGTCTCGTTAAGAAGCATGCCCTTAAACCAGACCCTGAATCACTTCAGTATCAAGCTCAGGAGCAAAGCTCCTTCTCCCCAGGAGAACAGGCACCGAGAGAAGGGACTGATCTCCCTGGACACTGTAACAAACACAGCACCGGAGGCATAGGGGGAATAAATCTGTATGACTTTACTCTCACCCTCCCATACCACTATTGCCATTAACCTTTTTACATCCCACAACTCCTTCATCAGATATTTCAGCTACTCCTCTTTCCTCTGTCCTAGATTACTTTTTAAACTCTTTGGAGGAGGGGTGAATTTTGCTTCTTGCTTTTTTTCTTGCTCTTCATTTGCACTTGAGATTGCTGTTGTGAAAATATAATACAAATGGAATGTGGCTGATTTGGTGTCTTTCATGAATGATAGATCATTAAAAATAAACGCTAATTTGGGAAATATCTTTAGCTGGCAGCGTTACGTTTTCTCAAGTATTAACATATTTTAAGTTGTTTGTTGTATGACATTGGCTAAGCTACTGAATTTGTTGTGCAAAAAACTGTCCTGCAAATAAAAGCACAAACAACCCATAGGTTTCTGGCTTATGGAAAACATAATTTAAAGAAGAAAATGTTGGTCCAAACTGCAACAAACCCCTTTTTCTTCCTTTTTTCTCTCTCTCTCTGTCAGTTGTATTCTCTCACCGCTCTTCTGAGCCAGAGCTCTCAGGACCTTAACTCCAGCAAAAGCCCTGGGGTCCCCCTGGATTTCTGGTTTCTTCTGCAGAGGCAGGAAATGAGACCTGGTGATCTGAATGCAGATTCCAAGACCACAAAAAACGAGTCTGAGATTTCTAAAGTCCCAAAGTCTCCCATATGGATCTGGGTGTGGTGCCCCTGCCCCCATCCTCATGTTATTGCTTATTGTGTGTGGTGTACCCTCATCTTTCCACCCTGTGTATGTGTCCTGCATCACGAGAGCTATGGGATGGTGAAAGGGCCCAGGAGCTGCACAATACCACATTCCGGACTGTAGGAGAAGGGAGACATGAGGATGTCAAAAGAGCTGAACTGAGCTGTGAGTGACTTCAGAGACTACCAGGTGCCCACACACCTCTGGTCAAGCCTGGCTGCTTGGAAATGCATGCATGAGAGAAGTGCTCTCACTCACAGTACTGCTAGGGGAAAAAATAAATGCCACCAACGTTTCTGGGGCTCCTGAATTACTTTTGCTAAGGATCATTGAAACCAGTGAGTAGTTCTGTGATCAGAATACAGCATACAGCAAATAATGCAGATTTGGATAATGAGGATAAAATGAAATATTAAACTGCTTCTTCCTTCCCAGAATACCTTCATCCTCTATCCTGAAGAAGGAAATTATATTTTAGAAAAGAAATCCTGTGACAGAAAAAAAATAATGTTTTCCTATTTTGGGAACACCAAAGGCCACAACTCAGTGAAAATGGTGGGTATGGAGTGATTCAGATACACACCTGAAGCTTTCAGATATGGATTAAGGAGATCTGCTTTTTCTCATCTTCCAAATACTTATGGAGATATTTACATTTTACATTTTTCTTGTTCTGCACAAACAGAAAGGTCATTTTGTACTTGTGGGCAGGAGCCTGGAAGCTGAGGAGAAGCCCTGGATGGAGCACCAGGACACCCCACAGACCACACAGAGCCGGAGCATCTCTGGGGGCTGGAGGGCTTTCGTTGTTAGCTTGTCTCCCTTGGTGGAAAGAAAATGAAGCATCTGAAGTTTGGGATTGAAAATAAAAATGTCATAAAGTGTTACCATTGAAAAGGCAGGCTTAGCCAGGTTTTTCAAAACTTCTCGTATCTTCCTTGCCTTTTGACAGCTTCTCAGATAACTCACATGGTGAGGCAGACATGTTGCTGCAGCAAGCACCAGGTGGAAAAAATCAAAGTAACAGCCTGTTGCAAGGCTCTTGTTAGCATGGCAAGTTTCATATCGACACCTGGTGTGCAGACACCCCGGCCTCTACACGCACACACCCAGCCTGGCTTTTAAAGAGCTATTCAGCTATTCGCCGTCGCCTCTGCACTCCAGAAATCACTCCTGTCTGCAATCATTTAGCTTCATTCAACAGCAAAAACACAGGGAGCAGAAGAGGGTTTTTTTTAGATGCCAGGGTCATTGGCTAATTTTTCTGTCTAAAATACTTAGTGGGAAACAGTGCATTAAAAGTTTGCTCGCAAAGCTGTCACTTAGGCTGATAAGCAGTTATTCCCATGAGAAGCCCAGCCGGAGCCAACAGCAGGGTGTGTAGGAGCCACTGCTCACCAGGGTATGCTTGTGGCTCACAGTTTGGCAAAATGAGCACCTGCACATCTTCCTGAGGTCCTGTGGAGTGAGAGGTGATGTTTTTAAAGCCAGACCCGAGGCTGGAATCCTGCCCGGTTCAAAGAGCAACTGGTGATGCAACTCCATTCAGCACACCAACACAGTTTTTCCCTTCTGAAAAGACATATTTGTCAAAATAGCAAAATTGAGTTCCATCATTGCAGAAATAAGGCTTTGATGCATTGCATCTCTTTGCCAGACATTTAGCAGTAATCTAAATAAACTGCTTGGTTCAGAGGTTCACAGAATATGAGTCAAAACTCATATTTTAAGAGGAAAAAAAAATCTTAGGATTCAATTGCTGTCATAATTCCTGAGCTACCAAGGTAGGGTGTCTCATTTTTAGGTATGTAAAAAACTGATTTCGTTAAAAAAGCTTCAGCCATTGTCCTAAACAGCTGACAGGTTCCCAACAGTCGTTCCCGTGCCAGATGGCTCATGTATTCACAGAGTCTCTTGGCAAATGGTCAAATACAACACAAATTTTAAGCAGCTGGATTAACCTAGAGATTCTTACCAGAACCTTTTCATCTGTTTTTCAGAGACAGACCACTGCCATTTAATTATACTTTAATTGAATGAAAAAACAAGTCAATACCTAATTAATTAGGGTTACAGAAGAGTGGCAGTGCAGAGGCCTGGATTCTGAAACACAGCATTCAAAGGAATAGCCTTGATAATTTTAGCTACATTGGGTATTTATTTGTGATTTGGTTTCCCGTCCCTTCCCCTTCCCTTCCCTTCCCTTCCCTTCCCTTCCCTTCCCTTCCCTTCCCTTCCCTTCCCTTCCCTTCCCTTCCTCTTCCCTTCCCTTTCCACTGTCACATGGGAAACAGAAAACAAAGACATCAGTTCAATGTTTTTTAAGTTCCATTATAAAATAAAAGTCTCTGCCTTATCTGCTGTAGAGATGCCCCTTAAAGGATGCTAGTGTTCTTGCAGTTTTACATCATTTAGGGTTCTGTGCTCTTCTATTCTTTATCTTAGAGTATAATCAAAACAGCAGTAGTCTTACTTAAAATTTCACAGTCTACATCATGATGGTGTTTGCAGTGTTCTAAATAAGGACCACATGTTCCTCCACAAACCTATTTAACAGTGGTATCCAGATGTTGGAATCAATTACAGAGGACAGCTCTACTTATGTATCCTAATAGTTAAGTGTATAACACTTATTAGAGACAACATCACCCATCCAAGACTCTGCTGCCACCAAAAAGAAGCAGAGGAAGGCAAAAGTGTTTTGTAAGACCTGAGTGTCACACTTCCAATCCATATCACTGCCTTCCCTACTACAGGAACCAAACAATATGCCACATCCTCTCAAGTCATTGAAGTATAAAGAGTTTATGAAGAGAAAAGAGTTTATTCCTTTGCCATGTTGTGTTTATACAGAGCAGATGAATGATGTAATAATTCATTATATTGCATCAGAACAGCTTGTCCTGTTTTATTGTGAATTGCATCCAAACTCACAGCTGAGGGTGCTTTTGATTATCATTGGCAGCTAGGTCATATCTGTTGACATGATTCAAATACCATGAGGTTAATAATGAATTCTTTAATCTTTTTAACATTTTTGCAGTTTGAACAGAAAAAAACCCAAACAAAACCAAATAGGTAAGTAATGTCTCCTAAAATGGATGAGAAAATGAAGTCATGCAAATTAAGCATGTATTTTCCCCAATTACTTTACATTTGTTTCTGTATCATTCAAAGTATGAGTATATGTATATTTTTAAAGTAAGGGTGAATTGTGCCCTGCTTTGCTCGCAGAGCCTTCACATTTTTCCAGTGATCCCACATCCACATTGGAACATTCTTAGATAATTTTTTTGTGGCTGAAAATACCTGCGATAATATGTTTTTGAGATAAAGTCTTTCATTTATCCACTATTAATTCTGGAAAAAAATCCAAAACCACAACATTTAAGAAAATAAAGAGAAACCTGATCAGAACAACAGGATCCAAAACTTAATTCATTTTGGGCAAAAAAAGAAAAAGGTTTGCATAGGTCCACAAACACCATTTATCCCTTGTAGCATTATGCCTTTACTCCCACTCTCATGAGAATAAAAGGGGGGATTCCCATATGGTTAGACACTGAGGTAAGAGCCAAGATGAAATCCTCTGAAACCTCTTTGAAATTCATATTGAAACCCATGGTGTTTGGGTTGATGCTTGATGCATCTTCAGTTCCACGATGGCTGTACCTCTATTTTCCTTGCAAGGGTCCTAAAAGATTTCTGACCATCAGAAGTGAAGGGAACCAGAAAGCAGATTGAAATTACCTTTTTCTTCATGGTTGTAACAGGCACCTCAGAAGGAGGAACAAGTCAAGGATTTTTGAAAGTTAGTCCATGAAGCACGGAGCCAGAGATGTGTGCTTTTGAGTTTGAGCAGACGCAGGCGGAGAAAGAGGGAGATGAGCAGGCTGACCCAGGAAGGGGAGCAGACGTGACATACCTCCCCAGGGAGAGGAAGGTGGTTTTGGTGAATCTCATGCAGCTGGTATGAGAGCTGGCTGTGATATTAACTGCCAGCTCTGCCAAACCTGATGGAACATCCTCCAGTTCCTCTCATGTGGTACAGCCCTTTGTTGTTCACTGCAACAGGCAGTCAAAGCACAGACTAGCTCATAAGAAAGAATTTGCCTTGTTTTACTTGTAATAACCCATCTTCCTGTGAAAATTATGTGAATCATGAAATTGTCAGAGACCTCTAGAGATCATCTAGACAACCTCCCTGGGCAGCCTGCTCCAGTGCTCTGTCACCCTCACTGTAAAGAAGTTTTTCCTCATGGTTGAATGGAACTTCCTATGTTCCAGCTTGTGCCCATTGCCCCTCATCCTGTCACTAGGAACCAGTGAAAAGAGTCCAACTCCATCACCCTTCAGCCGCCTTTAGATACTTACAAGCATTAATAAGGTCTCCCCTCAGCCTTCTCTTCTGCAGGCTAAAAACCCCCAGCTCTCTCAACCTTTCCTCATAAGGGACGTGTTCCAATCCCTTAATCATCTTTGTTGCCCTTCACTGGGCAACATGAAGGGCAGTAGTTCCAGTAGTTCCCTGTCCCTCTTGAATTGGGGAGCCCAGAACTGGATGCATTATTCCAGTTGTGGCCTCACCAGTGTAGAGGGGAAGAATGACTTCCCTCAACCTACTGGTCACACTCTTCCCTATGCAGTCCAGGTGAAGCCCAGTGAAGAAAATACCGACTTCATAAACAAATTTTAAAGGTTTCAAATTGGTATCAAACCAAGCGCATTCCTCTTTTACAGTGAGCCTCACTTTGCTGCTTCATGTGTATATACAGTTGTAGCATTGGTAGAAGACTTCAGAGCATGCTAATATTTGTAGAGTGTCAGGTCTTCAGTGAAAGGTGCAACGTGTTTATTTGTTTAAATGAGAGGATAGGTTCAATGTTGATGATGGGACACGAGGCACTTGGAAAAACTCAGAACAGGAATACTTTGATGTTGCACAGTCTAAATAAAGAGGACACAGGCTGTCTGAAAGGGCTTTGCCCACACACCTCAGATGTAACATGAAGGTGACCAGACCACCCTCTAGTGGGATGAGACTGCATTTCAGCTTGTAATGTGTTACTTCTTTAGCTATGAAACCGTATTTCTCTTTCCTTTGCCTTGGAGATCTTTTCAGATGAAAGGTAAGATCAGATGTGTATCTCTGCAAGCAGTGTGGTAGGGCTCCTATCCTAAAGGCTCCTCAAACTTCCCCTGCTCAAAGGGTTTCTGAGTCAAAGCAGTGGGACTTGGTGTCCTCATACTGAAAAATGGAGCTGCCTCTCCTACGTCTTTGGTTCTGAAATATTAAAATAAATTTATTTGTTTCTTCTTGTTCTTTTCATCACAGCATCATGTCTAATTAACACATGCAAAGTAATAGTAACACGCAAAGAATTGCTAGACTATAGCAGGGGGAAGTAATAGGCTCTAGAGAAGAAAATCTGTAAGAGGCTGAGAGCTGAGCAGCTGAAGAGCTAGGAAAAGATTTTCTTAATCAGAGCTGGGCCCATGAAAAAAACAAAAAAAAACCTTGCAAAAAAATTTCAAAAACTGTGTAGGGGAAAAAATACCATGAATGATTTATTTCCCAATTATCATTTGGTACTGCCAGAACTTTCCTGTTTAAGAAAACACGCAAGGTAAAACTTCATTTGACACACCCTGGAAAAGTCCTCTGCCCAGACGTGAGAAGCAGCCATGGGTCCAAGCATGGGGTGCCTCCCAGAGCACAAGCTCTACATAGAAGAGAGAAGGCATGCATCACCACAAAGGTGAACAGGAGAGCCTTCCAGCAGGGCAGTGTCCAGTCCTCCCCAGACGCACACATGAAAGCTGCCACATGGCATTTGTAGACCAGTTTCAGGCACAGATGGCTGTAAGGCCAAGCTTTGGCGCATAAGGTCCAGAAGTGTTGGGAAGCAGTGGTGCTGTACAATGGCACCCTTGCTCCGGGAAGAGTGTGAAGGGTCTGTCATGGAGGGGTACTGATGCTGACTGCAGTTTCCAGTTCAGTTAGCCAGGACTTGCTGCTCTCCTTACTCCTTACTAAATCTTCTCCTAGAAGCCATAAGCTCTCAGGAAAAGAGGCTATGTCTTTGTCTGCATATGGAAAATATCAGGTTTGTTTTCAACACCATCGCAGCCTGAATAAATTGAAGTATTATATGTAACAGTAAACATATGTTGTCCCTGCCTCATGCCCGTGGTGTTCCCTAGTTGAGGAATGGCCTCATGAAAACCAATGTCCCTGACCACTGCCCTGTCTTCACTCCAGTCTTTCAAGCCCTGCTTTAACCAAGGTGTCTGAAAAACAGCTAGCTAATATGGCTAAGTGATGAGTGGCCTCAGGTGGGACCTATGAAACAAAAGAAAAAGAAAAGAATCCCATGTTTTTTATGTCTCTCTCACCTTTGGTCTATTGTTTGGATTTTGACTTATCACTTCTACTACTATAGCCCCAAGAGGTTGGAGACTACAGTCCTCACATCTAGAGCCAGTCTGTGCTAGCTGCTCTCCATGTGTTCATGCACACACACACAAACATGCTGGGCACAGAGGAGACTGAGATCTGTGTAGGGTGAACAGTCAAAAAGTATCATTTTAGTAGGTCCTGTGATGTGGTCTCCTGTTTTATACAATCCATTTAAAAAAAAACACTTTTTTTTTTTTAAATCTTGACTTAGAGAAAAGGATTTGTCATGATACAAAATAAGCTGTTCTGTTAAGCTTACTGCCTTGTATTTCTTCTAGAAATGAAAATATTTGTAGAGAAATCAGACAATGGGGTGACAAAGATCTGAAAAATTACAAATACCTTCATTGATAGTCTTATCTGAATTAATGACTCAGCACTGAGTCACTGAGATGTAGCTTCTTTTATGTTCTGTGTTAGAGTTTGAGCAGCCTGCAATGAAGAAGCACTGATAACACATAACAGCATTGAAGAATGTGATATAAAGTTGTTTTTCAATCCTTTTTCCATTTGTGGTCACTTAAAAAATTTCCAGAGGATGTAAATATGCTTGAAAAGCAAAAGATGTCTGTTCTTTGCTACCTTTCACTGACCTCTCAGAAGTAGCCCATGGACCCTGGGAAGTTTTCAGACCATGAACTCAAGATGGCCGGGCTACTGGGCAATGTCATTGTTTTAGTTGACTCAGCCGATTAAAGTTTCAGAGAAGTTTGGTTAGTTCTTTAACCATTCAGAGAATATGAAAAGGTAACTTTTAAAGCATAATTTCTTCAGTCATATAGAGGTTGATTGTATGACTGTCTTGTGAAAGGTGCAGACTGCAGAAGCTAAGTCACAGCTTCCCCCTGTGACCACCAGACAGCCCACTCCACGCATGCTGGTGGAGAACAGTCCCAAGGCTGTTCCATCTCCTGCCAGTCACAAAGGTCCACAGAAGTCCAGAAATGCAGCAGAGGACTGGCATACCAGACCTAATACCTTCCATTCCTGCAGTTACAATGGTGAATTGTAAGCATACCGTTTTCTGTCTCCAAAAAGAAGGCACTGTGCTGTGTAATATTGAGCTTGAGCACTGTCTCACTGGGAAAAGACATTGCCTGTTTGAGTTACCAGTACCACTTCCAGTCATATCCAATCATTCCTTTGAGGTGTCCTGTCTAAGCACTTACTGGATTTGTCTTAACTTACCTCAAAATAGTCTCAGCAGCTCTCACTCAGAGGTGGTACATCTGAAACAAGTCTGTGTGATTGGTTACTCAGTCATCCTCACTCACTGAAATTTGGAGTAAATCATGTGAATGAAATGAGTCTCTTATAAATTTCCTGGGCAGTTGTAGTTGCAAGGTGGGTACAATTGCTCCTTGGCTCCTTGGCACATGGCAGCACTTGTGTGACAGAAGCAGGAATAGTCTGTAACTCTAATACAAACTGTGCCCTGGGTACCTAACAGAGGCATGCTCAGAGGTGGACAGGGTTCTCATGAGTATGGGAAATGTAGAGCATAGATGGAGCTTTGTTTGCTCCCCTCCCACTCTAAGGGCATTGATTTTGGCTGTTTCATCAGAGAGGTCAAATTCCTCCTGAAGAATTCACTTTCAAACTATAACAGTTCTCAGTAATCAGAGAGAAAAGATCAATATATTCCTGCCCAGAGAATCACAAATCACTCTTACCCAGAGCTCCAGGAGGAGTTTCCAGGAAAGACCAAGTTCCTCTGAGACACATCTGACATTCTGCCAGCACTGTCAGAGCTTCAAACAGCATGCAGATGGCAGGCAAAGGGTGTTCACATAGCATGCAGATAGCTTGTTTGGTCAGCATTTTACAAGATAAATAAATTTTGAGATAAACACTTTGTCGCTTTCCTAGGCTCAGTGTACATCACAGATTTCTTCCAGGTTCATTTTCCTCTTCTACTCTTGCACAGTTTTTAGGTAGTTAGGGTTTTCTTGCAAAACTTATTATCCTACACACCAGAGTAATTTTTTTCTCTGCTTTTTCTTTCTTCTCCTTTCTTCCACTACAGATTTTCCAATTTTTTTCCCATACTGTTCTCCTTGAATCCCTGTTTACTATAACTCTTCATACCACTGACCTTCCTGCAATGAACCAAGAAATTTTTTACCTTCTTCTCCTGTGCAATGGAGTTCTTCTCATTGCTATTTTTAATAGCCTAGATGTTCTACCTTTTCCCTTATTCTCCCTTGTTCTTTTTCTCTTCTCTCTTTTGCAAGGCACCAGTCTATGAAAATTGAAGGATGTGATTTGGCAGCACTAAGATGGCAGAAGAGAAACAAGGAGGGGGTAGATAAATCTTAAGTGGTTAACTCTATGGCTGGGAGCGTTCCCCTTTTTTTCTAGCAGAAAAGTCATACCCTACTAAATTGTTCTTGTCTAGAAGCTGTTCCATATCTTTCTTCTGAACCAAATCCCTCAATTTATTTAAAACAAAACCAAACAAAACACCCCAGGCCTCCCAAGACAATCTGGTTTCCAGCTTGATTTCCAAAGGAAACAAGGGTTAGCAGGGAGCTCTATTGCTCGATTGTCTGTTGCTCACCTGGGATTCTGCCTGCGTAACATCATTTGAGCTCAAAGACTGATTTCAGCCACACTTGGAAAACACAGAGAAGTCTCTAATGTGTTAGATTCTTATGAATTTCATGAAAATTGTCACCTGGCTCAAGAACAGATACTCGGATTAGTGGTGACTGTATGGGAAAGGAGAGCAGAATTCTGCAGTGGTTGCAGTTTCTGGCATGCAGTGCAGTGAGCAGTCACCAGCCACACACCAATAGAGTTTTGGTTGGACAACCTACAGTTTTACATCTAAGCCTGTCACTCTGCAAACTGCCTCTTGCTTGGAGAGGATGTCAGAGTAGCTGGGGCGGGGAAGGAGGGGGGGAAATGTGTCTTTGAAACTCATGTCCGGGGAAGACTAAAGGGGGAAAAGTAGAGAACTCCTCAGAAATCTGTCAAGCTGGTGTTGCTTTTCCTTGGAGTCCTGTTCAGATGCTCACTCTGCAACTGTCTACATTGCAAGGTGAAGCTCTAGGTGAGATGCCGAATGGAACATGTTCAGAAAATAGCAGAGGAAGCAATATAACTGAATCAGTATGTCTTTCCAGCATGGAAAAAGAGTTTTTGGCGGTTCAGAGAGAACCTAACGGTTCAGAGTGTGCCTAACTGTGTCACAGAATTGATCTATACTTCTCAAGGGCTCTACAATGGCAATCTTTTCTTCCTGACAAATACTAAAACAATTTTAATTGTTGCTTACAGATGACAACATTTTGCAATTTCTGCTCTTCATGAGAAATATTTGATCACAATGAGTGCCATGGAGACTTCAGTGGAAACTCCCTGAATAGGAACTATATAATTCAGCTTGAAAAGACCTTGCAGAATCAGGGCCATGCTAGAACATACACTAGCAACAGCTAAAAAGAATGATCTGGCTTGATGTCAGCCTCAGCCCCAGACACAACACACCCGCTGTATTTACTGAAATCCCAGCCTCTAGGTTAAAAACCGCTTTGAAATGCCTCTCCTTAACCTAAAGTCATAAAATGTATGAAATGAAACAGTTGCTGTAGTGCATTGAAATAGCTGAACTGTTTCTACTAAATTGTCTTGCAATTGTATGTCACAGAGTGAAAGGTGGGGGGTCGCGGAGGTGGGGGAAATCAATGTCTTCTAATAGGGGCGAGTTACTCAATGAGTCATATAATCAACTTAGTACCGTTACAGTTAAACTTTTTTTTCCAAAGTTGTTCTCATATTTCTCTGAGGCCTTGAAAATGTTTAAGACAGTATTGAGAAAAACCTGGAAAGCCCTAATAGATGTATGTTGCAATGTGTGCCTGCACTGCAGTGGATTTATTCTGCAGCCTATAAGACCATGATGTGAATTGACTCTAGTTTTTTGCTGCCACATCTTGGCTAAGGACAATGAAGAGAGTGGATAAAACTATATAAAACTACAGGTAATTTGGAAGAAACACAGCATTATAGATAAGAAAAAATACTGACAGTCCAATTCCATCTCTTTGATACAGCACTGAACAGTACTTTCGTCCTAAAGCTATTTCTACTTCAGAGACTCCTGTGGCCATATCTACTCCGGGATAATTCCACAGCCACCAATATGCATTTTGGTTATAATTCCGGCACCATGTTGGCTTTATTTTGGCTCCATTTGCCCGTGCAATCCGACAGTCTTTATATTAGCAAACAATGTGGTGCGGCAGGAAGGAATTTGTAGAGCAAATCATTTGGGTTGAAGATCCAGTTTTTACACTTCCTGTGTTTCATGGAAGCATTTTGTACTAGCTCAGTACCACTGGCTGAATGCAAATTAGCACCTGGATTTGTATGAGGTACCCTCCTGAAGAAAATATTTCAGTTTACTCTACTCTGACAGGGCCTTGCATTTGTGTGCTCCCAGTTCAATTTCCTCCAAGGTACCTTAAATGGAATTACAGGGCCATTCACACAAAAGCAGATTTCTGATTTGTAATGTAATGCTACTGAAGGTGCACTTCGATAAAGCTGTTCAGAACGAGTGGTGAACCAGGGTGGTGGTCTGCGCTACACAATGCACCTATCCCTTCCTATAGATGTAACCAATTAATTCCCTCAAGGGGCATTCTGTTCAGACCATATGAAAAGCATTTGGCCATATGAAAATGAAGCTGTTTCAGCTACTGTTTCAATGAACTACAGGACCTCACTACTGATCTGTGTCAGTAATTCTCTTTTGGGCTGGTAGGACCATTCTCCCACAGCTTATACCCAGAGAAGATATCCAGAGTTGGAGATCAGATGAGGCAACTGTGTTCAAAAATACATGAAATCTCAGTGAACCTGAATTCCACTCTGCATCTTTTCTTGCTATCCAAGGCCTTAAGGGGCTTTCTTCTTCAACAAACCTTGGATCAGGACCTCTGCTGTTCTGCATTTCACTAGAAAGGAGCAATGAAGGTCAAGAAATGCAGCTGCATCTTCTCAACATACATGTGAAACCTTTTCAGAGGACACAGAAAATGCAGACTTTCTAATGTAGTTCAGACTTACAAACACCTTTCTTTTGTGTCTCCATTTAACTCTTCTCTTTGGATGTGGGAGGCAGTGTAGCTCATGGGTTCAGCTTACAAAGTCAGCCTAGAGAAAAGAGAAAAGCAGAGTGGAGTGGCACAAATCACATCTCTGACAAGTATCTCAAGTCACTGCTGAACCAAAATAAATTTTCCATTTCTTTCACAAAACAAGAAAGAACTTTCACACTTGAGAATGTCTCCAAACTTTTTAAATTTTCTGAACCTGCAGTTTCAGAACTTCCTGTCCTCAAACAGCTCTCCAACCTCTGTCTATATCCAGGTTAGAAAATTCCTGAGCTTGATGTGTTTATTCTGTTTAGTAATCCTCAACAGGCTTCTCTTTTGTGTACTAGTCCAGTCTCCCACTGATTACATGTCAACTTTTCCATCTGCAATCTCTGTTAGCAAGGAATGTCACAAATCCATTTTCTAAGACTCCTTTGGATTCATGGCAGACCAGCAGAAAGGTTGGTGGCTGCTGAGATTTGCAGGCTGGGTTGGGTTGGTGGCGGACTGGTTTGAGATAGATCTTATCCTTAGACTGGTAAAGATTCAAAATAATCACCTCCTTCTGCCCCCTTTTGCACTGCTGCAAGCTCGTTGAAACTACAGTTGGGAGGAGTCAGCGATGCGCCGGCCTGAAGTTACCTTTTCTTCTTTTTTTTCCAGGGACAGCATGTCGCAAGATGCCAAGCACAAGGGTACCACCCTCCAGTGCCAGTTGGTGCTACTGGTGATAACCATAAGTATTCAAGAAGGTGATAAAAGCGTACACAAATAGCACAGTGTCTGGGCTGAGAAAACTCATCACTCTTTGCAACTGAGTGATACAGTAGGCAAAAATTCTCTAATGCTTGTTGCAACCCTTTCACCACTTGCCTTACACTGCTCACCACTGCGATGTCCTTTGGGTTACTTGTTATTACAGCATCTAGGCATCTGAATTGCAGTGTGCTCTGGATCACAGAAGAAAAAAAATAAGCATAGAAACCTGGCTGCATCAGTCAGTCTATTTCCCTGCAAAGGGAGATGCGTTCCCTGCAGCAAAAGTGAGCGTACTTACAGTTTTAAATGTCTCAAGTAATTGTGCTTTCACATTTCCCTCACAAGACTATTCAACACTTCAAAGTAGCTCAAGCTTTTCCTGGCATTCTGTCTAAATATTCCCTTCTTAATCTCATCTCATTACCTCCTAAGTAATTGTATTCTGTCCTTGGGGTCTATTCACTTTGCCCATTTACAGACTGCTACCCGGTTCCCCTGAGTGCAAGCCTCGCTCTGAGGCAAATGACACATTTTTACATCTGAAATCTTTCCTTCAAACTATACACAATTATTCTTGCAATCTCCCATACTAAGATAGTCTCTACAGATAGATCAGAAGGTAATTTCTGACTTCAGAGGCTTGCAACCTACCCTGCCTTCTTCCCCCCTTCTTTGAGCTCTTGTCAACCCACACGTATTCATGTGAATACTGCTTTGAATTCAAATACTCTTTAAATGCCTTGAGTTTGTGAGGCTGGGATCAATACACAAAGTAGAAAAAAAAAGAAAATGGAAAGTAAAATACAGCAGGGAAAAAAAATCCCCAAAACTCAAAAGGCCTATAGTCTGCTGTTGAGGGAGATTTTTCAACCCTTTCATAGTCTGTGGCTGGTTTCCATTTTTTAGATCTAGTAAGTTAAAAGTACTCTTTTTCCCTTTTTGAAATTCCGCTTTTTAGAACAAAACCTAATAATTCTTCTTAATTTATTGTCTTTTTTTTTGCCTCCAGTTCTGAAAATAGTTGTTCTCCCTTTTCCCTCACCTAAGATTGTGTGTGACATGCTTACATGGTTTTAAGTGATTTATCTCCCTGGTCTTATTTTCTTCTTCCCTGAATGGCTTCCAGTTCATTGTGAATTATTTGATAGTATGGCAAAATGTAATCTAAGCTTGCCATTTCCCTGACTTTCTGGCAAATAGCTGGACATGAAATACAGACATACTAGAGAAAAGGAGATGCTATAGGGTTATGCTATTCATCCGGTTCCCTACAGGCTTGAGGCAGCGGGTTGGTTTAGAAAGAATGCAGTTAGTGATATTTCTTGTTTCTGCTTGAATCCAGAAACTGCTGGATTGTGCTCTTTATTCAGCTGTGTGGTTGGTGGCTGGGCTGCGTGGCTGACAAGCAAGGTCTGCTTTCTAGGCACTGCTTTGTGCAAGCCATTGTTCCACAGCTGGCGCAGCCTTGGACCTAACTGATGAGTTAATGAGTTCTCACTCTGCTGGGCTATGGGCTACTGGCCTACAGATAACTATCCCAAAACTAGCTTGTTTATGACTACGTGATGTAGGAGTGGTTGAAATGAGCGAACATATTTGTAAGACTGGAGTTATTTTAATACAGGGGATAGGATAATTGGCACATTTTGCTATTCACATCCAATTTTACAAAGTTTTTGAATATTTGGAATTGTTTTGTGGATATAGTTTAGCAACCCTGTTTTCCTAGTTTTATCAGGCAGAGAAAATAGGAGCAAAAGAAAATGATAGAGAGAAATATCCCTAAAGAGCACAATAAATAATATAGTCTACAAGACCTGCTTTAAGCCAATGAAAATATGTATGGTTACACAGGCTTTCATGGGGAAAATACTGGATCATAAACCCGAATGCACAAGAGAAATAGACTTTATTTTTCATTGGGCTACAGGTGCTGCGGATTCACAACTGCTTTACATTGCATAACAGCCACAAGGTGAAGCTCCTGATGATTTCCAGCCTATGCTCACTTGCTAGTTTGGGAGGGATGTCACAGGTAAATCTGATTCCAATTGTTCACATTGTCTGTGGTGGGGATGTGCTGGCTATCAGAAGCAGGGCGACACTTTCTATTTCAGAAGGAATCTGCTGCCATGAATGCCATCCTGGTGCCTATTTTCAGCTCAGTGGGCAGCTCAGCATGGTGGTTCCATGCTGCAATATCAGTAGTGGGGGCTGCCCAGGGCTGCAGAAGTGAAGTGTCGGGCTGTGATCAGCACAAGCCCTTTGCATGATGACCCCACTCAGCCCTGAGCTCCTCTGGGAGGGGGCAGTGAAGCAAGGAGAGCTCTTGGGAGGACCTAGAAGCTTCTTCTGCGGGTAAGTGGAAGCAGAGACACCCCTGGTGCAGAGAGAAGCTGCTCCCCAAATCCAGACCCAGTGGGCCTGCGCTATTTTATGTCAATTGAGGATTTAATCTTGTGTTTGAAGTACATCCTTAAACTGAATGAGAACAGCACCACTAAATGCCTTCCTGTTTAAATGATAAATTCAGTGACTGAAAGAGTATAAAATATTTATGATATGGAAGAAGCAAAAACAGTTGCTAAAATGAAGCACAGTTGAAATAAGGATATGGAGGGAATCTGAGTCCTCCCCTTTTTTCATTTCCTGGACCTAGTCCTAATTGCCCTGACATTATGATGGGGTAACTCCATTGCTTCCCACTGGTTTATACCAGTGCAATCAAAACTAAATCTTTGTCTTCATCTTTTATTCCCTTTTGAACAGAAATGCTGAATAAAGAGATTTTGAAATTTCTCTCCATAACTTCTTGCCTAACCTAGACCATTACAAGACCTTTTGACCACTAGCAAGTCTCTCAGTCCCTGGCAAATCCCCAGCCACATCCACAGTTTCTCATCAGGCCCCTCCAGTTGGTAGCAGAGGCAAGTAAAACCTGGAAAAAACCTGCACTCCCTGTCCTGTACCCTCTTAGCATCAACCCTGTCATCAGATGGTGCAGTAAATGGTACAAATACTCCTTGGTATGTGTCTTTGAAACACCAGCCCTCCCCAACTTACTTTAAAATAGGCTACCAAAAGATCTGTGTATGCGAGATGTCCTCAGAGGTAGTGAGGCAGCCACCTGCAGAGCAGAGTGTCGGTCAGGCTGTGCCAGGTCACCTGCACTGCCACAAGCAAAGGATATTCTGTGTGCTGGTATACCTCCAGCTGCCTCTATGCCACAATGGCCAATAATTTTACAGTTTATCATTATTTGTTTTATATTTCCACACCTTAAAATGTTTTAGAAGCTCTGCTTAAATTTCCTGGATTCCTTTGAAAGCAGAAAGCATTGACTGTCCATGCACTCTGCAAACACATCAGACATCCTCTCCAGCCTAAAAGCCTAATTTGGTGAAGCCCTGGTTCACAGGCAATGACAAGGCTAGTCCCAAGTCACATCAGGAGCAACTGCAAAGAGCAAAAAAGTCAACCCATCCACTCAAAGATTTTATTTTTAATTCTGTTTTGCTTGGGTTTTTTTTAATGCACTCTTTCTGTTTTTAGATGTTAACCACATATTCAGCAAACTGAATAATTTATTTTTTTAAAGCCCACAAAACTTGGATAGGCACCAGCTTTCTGCTCTCTTTGCTATTTAATGGGACTGTTATGGGTATAAAACTATGCCAATGACTAAAACAGACAGCTGAAGTATAAGGAATTTTTACAAGTTTTCCAGGATTTCTGATAGGAATCCCCTAGGAAAGAATTCCCTTTTGAAGATCACATGAGGAATAAACCATTTTATGCAAAAGTCTCATGGCTGAACTACTTCTCTTTTTTTTTAAATATATAAATCCATATTTCCTCATGTCAGCGGGTGTAGTTCAGCAGCTGGCACAGCACGACTCGGTGTAAGGCTATGATGAGCCAACAAAAGGTGTGTGTAGGGATGCCCACAGCCTCCCCTCTTCAAAGCCACGCAGGCAGCAGAGTGATAGCACGGGGTGCTGCTAAGGGGGACCCACACCCAGGTCTCTGTGTGTGAGCCCGAGGACCTTTCTCACTGGTGTGAGCATTAGCAGATTGTATGGAGTGGCCTCTTAACCCAAACAATAGTTGGGATATGTGTGTAAAGATATCTGTGAGTGCAAAAAAGTGTGTGTAACCAGAACTTCCCCATAGCCAATTAGCTGTACAAGGATGGTTAGGAATTTGTAGGTGTTTTCTTTGGTTTTGCAGGTGTTTTGTATCACATTTTGTCTGTTGTATGGCTGCTATTGATCCTGAAGGTCTAGTTTATTCACTGCCAGTTAATTTTGCATCATTTATAAATCAATAAAGCATTGGAGACAAAATAGATAGACACTTCCCTGAAGTTCATTTTTTGAATCAGGTACTGCATTAGGAATTCTATTCTAGCTACTGCCATTACACTGCAGCTATAGTTCCTGTTACCCTCACAAGCCAATTCCTGGCAAATGAAGAAGGTGCAGGCACAGACAAACACAGCTGGTTTATTGTCATCCAGACCCTCTGTCCCTGCTTAGCATAGTTCAGGCTTCCCTTCCCGCCTCCCCAGGGAGTTCATTGCCCAAGTAAGTAAGTGGCAAATGGGAAAATATAGCCAGGTGCCACATTAATGAGAAACTATGCCATGCAGGTTTTTTGGGACTTGCAGAGTTATAGATGGATCATTTGTGATGTATCATTTAGTCTTCCTTTTCCTCATCCATTTCCACCACATACTAATCTGATTACCCGCTCTATTTAAAGCATACTCCTCCAAGCAGCCCAGAATCTGATAGAATAATTTCCTTTGAATCTCAAATGTCTAGTTTTAATTCAATAAGAAGTAGGTTATGTATAGGTAGTATATCACACGCTTCACCCATTTTGAAATAACTTTTAAAGGCTAAGAGAAAGAAATTTCCCTGCCCCACTAGCTTGATGATCTAATTAGACATCAGCCAATGGAAAATTAATGGATGGCTCTGTCACCTTAAAGAACCTAGGCAGGTTTTGAACTTGTGTCTGCATTTATTGCTGTTGCTGTTTTTCTATTTCACCTGTCTATGAGAAAAAAGGCATTAACAAGGAGAATATTCTTAAGAAGGGCATCTGCATCTCTCAAGACATCTCTCTGCTCTTAAGGCAGAGCGGATGGTTGGGCAGAAATATGTTATCAGGCTCATAAATCAAGGGAAGGACAGGCCAGTATTTCTGAATTCTGTATTGGACAATTTGGTAGAAATAATACTGAAGAAGACATATAGCTCAATTTAAAAATATTGGAATAGAGTGAACGCAACTTTTGTAAAAGCGAGTCGCTTTACAAACTGCTTTCAGGTTTGTCAAAGGACTTATTAAACATGAGGAGATGGTTTATTTGTTGATACACTGAACTGAGATTTCCCCAAAGCTTGTGATATGATCACCTACCAAGGAATTGTAAAGAAATCAAGTAGTCTTGGGAGAGGAGGAAAAGATCTTTTTTGAGCAATAACTAGCTAAGATGTAGGTTATTAAGGATAGGAATATGAATTTGATTTCTGTTGTGGGGGGTTACAGACCTATAAAAAATATCTTCAGCACACTCATAATTAAAGTATAAAAGTATGTGAATAATGAGATAACAAGGTCTTCTGATAAAATTTGATATAGTAATATGTAAAGCTCATTTCAAAAGTTGCATCAGGATTTCATAACAATAACAGATTTGGCAATAAAATAGACGATGGAACTAAAGGTCAGTGCATGCAAACTAAGACACGTAGGCCATAACATCTTTAATGATAGATATGCAGTGATGGGGCAGGAATTATTGCCACTAAGGCAATAATTTTAAGTCTAAGGCAATGCTTGAAGTCACTGTGGTTGTTTCCTGAAAAATACTAGCTCAGTGATCAGTGGTAGAGGGGAAAACAAGTAAAGCAGAGTGTTAGGAATGAATTAAGAAAGGAACTCTTAAATAGAAAACATAATTATGCTATCATACTAGTCTATGATGCCCTTTCACTGCCCAAAAGGTTATAGGACAACTGGAAAAGATAACAGAAAATGTCATAAGGATGAAAATATCTATGGAATTACTTCCAGGCAATGAAAAACTGAGTAAAATCATTTCTCCACTTGGAAAAGGAACGAAAAAGAGGGGTACACGAGAGAAATAAAAAATCATGAGTGATATGGAGGATATGGAATAAAATGAAAATAATCACATATTCTCACATGCAGAATTAATTGTTGTCATATGTTGTCAAGGAAAAATGTACACATAGATTCAAAAGGAATTCTGCATATTAATCATAAATGAATGTATTGACCATAATTAACAACAGCAGCATGACTGCAACCTGAACGTAGGAAAGCCCCCAACCATAGACATCTAGAAGCTGGGAAGGGATCCCAAGGGAAGGATTGCCATGTACTTGCCCTGTGTCTTTTACTCTCTTGGTTTTGAACACTGAGGAAGACTAGAGACAGAAAGATGCGCATATCTTTAAGAACAGATTTCATTGAACCATGTTCCTACATTTATTGTGCTTCTCTGGCAGAAAATTGGGAGCTGAAAGGATGGAAAATTCCTTTCAAGACGCAGGTGTTTGAAGGGAATCTTTGGGCCAAGTTTGACCTCAGGGATTCCTTTGGTCTTATCACGGTCCAGATGTCAGGGGATGAGATGTCTCCCCCCTCACTTCTAGTGCTGCAGATCACCCCCTAAGTCAGTAGTATCTCTGAAATTTTGGAGCTATTGGTGACTTAAAAGCAAAAAAAAACTGACAACTAAGTATGACTTGGTGATTTACCTCCTGCCTGTCACACTTAGAGAAGAGCCAGAGACACTCAGATATCTGTTGCAACAAGTCTGCCACTGACACAAGTTAAATCTGTAAACAGCTGCTTTCCTCCATAAAAATCTCAGGTTTGTTTCTTCTGTTTTGCCACCAAAAGCAGCTAATCCCTGCCCAGCAATCACCACATGCACCAACCTCACCATAGCTTTATTGCCTATCCCACATAAAATTGATAGCAGTTTCCTTTTTGTAGACAAAACATTTACAATTATCTCATTTGTCCTAGCAACAAAAATAACGACGCGTATTCAACGTGTCATACAAAATGGTCTGAAAACACTACAGATACTAAAAAAAATATCCAGAAGGGCTGTATGAAGACAAAAGAAAACAAATAGGTCTTTTTGGTTTTTCAGCTGGAATTTCAAGGCATACCACGCTTCTTTCCAAACCGCATTTTATTATTTCCAAAGTATTTGGAAGACCCAAAATGACATGTTTCTTCTGGATGTGATACTGCTTTTATAGGGATTTACTTGATATCATTTTTTCTTTTGTGTGATCTTTTAAGGTTTAGAAATTCACCCCACTCACCAAATTCTAATGAAAACCTAATATGGTAAAAAAAGTTTAAGAGCCTGGAATACCCACTCACATTTTTAGAATGTTTATAATGCCAATTTTTTTCTGATATTGCACTTCTTAAAAGTTTTGGTGCACAGATGGTAGCAATATACAGACTGCCTTTGTGAAATCAACTGCATAAATTCATTTATCAATACACTAGCTATTTTCAGGTGTATTCACATTCATATGTAATGTGAATATGGAAAAATGTGCTTATTTCTTACATAGCTTTTGACTGCTGTAGTATCTTTTTTCTGCCCCTTGAGGAGCTCAAAGGACTATTAAGGCAGCCTATGCTTCAAACAATTACTACTTTACTCTCTTCATAGAATCATAGAATCATATGGGGTTGCAAGGGACCTCTGGAGATCATCTAGTCCTATATCCCCACCGGAGCGGGTCTAACTAGAGCAGGTTGCCCAGGAACTTGTCCAGGCGGATTTTGAATGTCTCCAGAGAAGGAGACTCCACCACCTCTCTGGGCAGCCTGTTCCAGTGCTCTACCACTCGCACAGTAAAGAAGTTCCTCCTCATGTTTAGTGGAACTTCTTATATTCAAGTTTGTGCCCGTTTCCTCTTGTC
>BJBW01014535.1:0-11203 GCA_004320125.1 Scolopax mira | reverse complement strand
AGACTAAAAAGACCCAAGTTCCTCAGCCTTTCCTCATAGGAGAGATGCTCTAGGCCCTTGATCATCTTTGTGGCCCTTTGTTGTACCCTCTCCAGCAGTTGCCTGTCCTTCTTGAATTGAGGAGCTCAGAACTGGACACAGCATTCCAGATGGGGTCTCAGCAGGGCAGAATAGAGGGGCAGGATGACCTCCCTCGACCTGCTGGCCACACTCTTTTTGATGCACCCCAGGATTCCATTGGCCTTCTTGGCCAATATATTCTTGGCTTATGTTTGTTTATGGTTCAGTTGTCCCTTTATACATCCTGTATCAAAAACTGCTAGGGAGTGGCAACATCTAAGAAGAATGGAGATCTGTGGCATGAGAAGGCAACACCTGTGCTGTGATGCTCCTTCAGAGGGGTGAAAAGAGAGAGGTGTTTTCATGCCTGAAACACTGGGGCTGTGAGCACTATGAGGTGAGGACATGCACCCATGGGTTCTAGGTCCGAGCAGGGCAAGTTGAACAACACAAGAATGCATCTTTGTGCCACCACCAGCAAAACTGATGGCTCCTACGAGCAGGCAAGCTGAGCTTGACTTTGGTGGAGGTTGAAGGAAGCTCCAAGTGCAGGGGCAGAGCAGCTGAAACGTGACGGAGCGGACCCAAGGCATGGGGTGCAGTACAGAGGTCTGTTCTTAGTGGCGTAGAACAAAGCTAAATATGTGCCTGTCTGTTCTCCCTAACCCTGGTATAGAAGAGGCATCACATGGAGGTGCTGCCGAATGCTGTGGGCAGAGGAATGGGGAGAAGTTGGCAGGAGGCTTCCCGGTGTCTCCGCACTTACATGGGTGAGACTCAGTGCCCTTTTCCTGAGCTGGAGAGTTTTCTTGATTATTCAAACTTATTTTCTTCTCCCTTGTTATTTGCACTTGCATTTCTCATTATCCTTTACCTTCGTTACAGTCATCTGTTCTGACAAATCCCTTTGTTGCTCATAGCTGTTTGTCAGTAATTCAGAAAAAAAAAAAGTTAAATTTCATCTCACTGTTCTTATAAAAAAACCCAAACAGATAATTTAAAAATACTGAAACAAAATGTTTTAACCTTATTCAAAGCTTTCTCTTTTTTTTCCTCATTCAGAACTGGTTGTAGAATTTGCTCAAAATTCACAAATACTTTTGGTCTTCCCCAAGAGCCAGTAATTGCTGTATTTACTGTGGAAAAAACCTGCTAATCTCACCCTTCACACTGATTATGCATGACATGACAGGTAACTCTTTAAAATGGAAATACACTTCACTTTCCTAAAGAACTTGTAGAAATGGAATAGTTTAAAAATCTAATCTCCTCTCACTTTAGCCTGGTAAAGCTCCCCATGTCTTTAGAGGGCTCTGAAATAGCGCCTTGCATATTTCTTTCTGCTTCAAGCCTTTTTTCCACTGAAAAGAATAACAAAGGTCAAATGGATTCCAATATGATATAGATTAGGTGTCTTATATGTACCACATATTTTCTGTATGTTTAATGGAAGTATTGCTTAGGAGAGGGAATTTTCATGATTTTGATCTACTTCCTACTCAAAAAAATACTCAATAAGGGTTAAAAGACATATCACTTGTGTCTTTCAATTAACGGTAAACATGTACAATTGTAAAAATATTAATTCTATGTCCTGTATTTCATAGAGTAACAGTCAGATATGTTGATTCAGAACTAACCCAAAAAATAGGAGATCAACACTTTCTATTGTAACTCTTGTGAATGGACAATTTGGGAAGGAGGTAGACAGCTCAGACAAAACAAATTTCTCATAAAATACATCTATCCGTACAAAAGGAATTTACACTGTTGTTTGAAAAACTGAATTAGAAACCTGTAAATATTTTCAGCTTTGATAGGATGACAAAACTTTTTTATGTATAAATGTCAATGCAACGTGGGAACTACAGATCAAACACCTCATCTCTTTAATATCTTGTGTAGTCTGGTTTTACCACCTAGACTCTGTTCTCCCACGACTTGAAACAATTTTGTTCACACGTTCCCTGCCACCTAAAGATTATGAATGGTTTCCAATCCTAATTTTAGGTAATCAGATAACAAACACAGAATTGATATTTTGCCTGTGAAATTGTCATGGTAATCATGATATTAATTAAATGTGAAGGTTCTGTTAAACATAATCCAAAATGTATTCAAGACAAAAAGATTTTTTCAACTGTCTTTTTTTAGATTACAGTTTTAAGCCATGTTATACTATTGCTTCTACCATTAGTTTGGCTGTTCGTGGTGTTTTATCATCCTAGCAATGTATGATACAAGAAACCTCCAAAGTCTGGAAAACACGGGAATCAAATTCAGTATTTATGAGAAAACTTTTCCATTTAGAGATTAATTGATCATGACCCAGAATTAAATGAGAGAGAAACTTTGGAGAACAGACATGTATCAAAGGATTATGAAGAGAACTTGCATTTTTAGCAGTGAAAGTAACTGAATGTTGGAAGAGTTACCCTTAAAAGGGACTCTGTCTTAGAGGTCTTTATTTCTAACAAATAGAAGTGTGATCCTGATGCAGGCAAGGGTCTGTGGTGTGTTATGGGATGGTATGAGTAGGTGAGGACTGAGCAGGGAGGTCTGTGAGGAAGGTCTGGGATGCATACACTTGCTTTTCTCATAAGATCTAATACCAATGTGCATTCATTACCAGCGATGCTCCCTCCCAAATCTTACAGAAAACTTTTGTGGGTGGAAAACATATGAGAAGAAAGAAGAAGAGCTCAAACCAGACTGTCATGAGCACTGGAAAGTTTGGGAATGGTCCAGATTTCAAAGAGATACTTAACTGCATTCCTCAAATATCTTTGTGAAACCCAGTTACACATCACACAGAAATGGTATACTCATTGTGCTGGGATCATTTCTAACTGGAATTTAGCCAGACCTTTTTAAGCAGAAAGGCGGGCAGGGGAACAATCCTGTCATTAAATGTCCTTGTCATTTTATCTTCATTCCTCTGATTCGTTGCAGATGTTGCTTTGGAAAGTGTTTTAGTGCCTTTCTCACTTCAATTACCATCAGTTCACACTCAGTTCATAATGGCAGAATAATTGAGCAGGGGACTAGTTCACCATCCTTGTGGATCTTTTTGACATCTACTTGCGGTTCCTCTATTTCTTTATCTTGCAGCAGATTTTTCCTTAGAAAATTTAATTTGAAAGTGTTTGAAGGTTTGAAAAAAGGACAAAGATTGATTACTTTGGTAACTTTATTTCAACATTGGATTAACTTTTTATGGATTATAATGACAAGCCCTAAGCAAAAAAGATTGTAGTAACTGTGAGATATATGACTCAATATGAAGTCAGAAAAGAATCTAACTCATGAACTTTTCTTTGTAACAAAGTCCAGTTAATAAAACATAGTAACAATACCTGTTTTTAAAGTAAATGCCATTAAGCAAATTCTAGGTTCATGAATTTACAGTGTTTACACTGAACAGTAAAGAAAACAGTCATTTTTTGTTTATTTCCTTATCCAACATTTACTGAGGCATTTATTATTAATGCATTACCATAATGAGTAAAGAGATTTTGCTTTTTAAAGTGTTGTTATTCTTATTCAAGAATATCCTGTAAAATATTTTGCAGATACAGGGCTAGTATCCAGCTAGTGTAATTCTATTGGATAGTGTAATTCACTGACCACAATAGAATATTAGACTAGCTAAACCAATGAAGGTAGTTGTTCATAATCACTGCAAATTAAGTAAGAGAAAAAGTATGATCAAGACATTTTCAGCAGTATTGTAACTGTTCTTCTATAATAATATTTCTAAATAGCAACTGAAAGGTTCGTTTCTACAAAGAATTGGAAATTGTAATTGGAGTGTGGTGATCTGACAGTTTTTCTGGCAACAAAACAAGAGAGAAATAATTATACAAGACTTTCAGAGCTACAGTTTCAAAAAAAACTGAGCTCATATCTGAATCTGGCAGGTGTTTCTTTGCCAGCCTAAGGAAATACCAAGGTTTTTGTGTGATTAGTTTTAAACGAGGTAGAGCATTGGATTTGTTATGCCCATATGTTTGCAAACACAATTATTCCTCCTAAAGGTGAGCAACAAAAATCACCCAAACCATCAATGAATAGAAATAGTCAAACACAATGTGAGTTTTTAGAAGACAGTTCAGATAAGATTTCTCTAAACTTCACTAGACAGATTTACAAATGGATAACTGGAGACCTTGTTCAGTGTTGTGCACCCTCTTCAGAGCAGACTAAGATGGTATGACCTATTAGATGCTTGATTCTCACAACAGCAAGAAATTAACTAACCATTTTCCCTGTACTTCTTTGCACTGCCCTTTGGTAAAACACCAAGGACATTTAGAAATAGAGGAACCTGCTTTTGCTTATTTGGCTTTGTAATCCTCTTAACGCTGAACAGGCTGTTCCGACATTTGCATTGGCAGTGGACAGAGCTCTTCTCACCAAGTAATAGTCGAATATGATCTATTCATGGTGTTCTCTTTGCATTCAGTTTCACAGCCAAGACAACTGGCCTTGCCTGAACCCTCCCATCCTTGCCCACCTTTGACTGGGGAGCACATGGGTTCTCTATCTTCTGTTCCTCTTGAACCTCTGCCCAGTCCACAGGCTCAGCAGTTGTACCAGGTTAAGAAGATGCTGTTCTCACAACTTCAAGGGTCTTCCCAAGTCTACAACCTTACATATTCCCATCGATGTCCTCAGCCAGCCCCACAGAAAAAAGAGCCTGCAGGATTACCATCACCAGGCTGTGCCACAATGGCTCTGGCACCCCCGCAGAGGGGGCTTTTCTTACCCCATTATGGTGATACCTGCCACATTTTTCGGGGGTTAAATATTGTGGCATTGACAGGCAGAGCATCCTGGCACTGCTGACATATAACTAAATTAACTCCTTGTCTTTGGCGTTATTACATTTGTGAATATGGTAGCCATCAGCCAGCCAGATCTTGAGAAAATGCCTTAAGGATTCCAGTTCTTATTCTGCTTCCTCTGTAACACGTCCAATTCCTATCACTGCACCCCTTCTTGCACAGACATTTGCCCTCTAATCTTTCAAATTCAGTGCCAGCAGAATTTTCCATACTCTCTCTATTGGCTGGCCTCTACAGGATTTTACACTATTGTCAGACAGGTCAAGGGTTCGATGGCAAATAAAACTTTCCCCCTGAATTTTTCTTGATTTGCTTTCACTGCTGAGGAATTTGGGGAACCTCATTCATCCCCTCTAGGTACAAGAAACAGAAATTTTCTTCCCTGGCAGGAGGCAGGACTTCAGCTGGATTCACATAACCCTATGCTTAATATTTCCAATGGTTTTCAGATAGCTCATATCTTGGAGTCTAAAGCTGCTCTCATACCTGTGGAGATTTTTTTGCACGAAGCAAACAGAGTTCAAACTGAGTTCCCTGTCTGCAGTGTTCACTACATCATCAGGCTCCTCGTTGTCTGGATTGTAAGTTGGATGAGGCTGGCTTTTTTCTTTCTTCTTCTCTTTTTTTTTTTTTTTTTTTTTTTTTTCTATATCCCAGCTTCTTACTTACACCCAAAAATTCTCCAGAGGCGGAAAGTGTCTACAAGACTTTAATGAGGAGACTATTCTTGGATGGGGCAAACATTTCCTAACCTCATGTTTAAAGACACATTAGCTACAGATGTGCTTACAAAACGCATCTCTATAAGGTAAAAATATTGCACGCCCATTCCCTTTGCATTACAGTTAGAACATGGAATCATAGAATAGTTCAGGTTGGAAGGGACCTTTAAAGGTCACATAGTCCAATTCCCCTGCAATGAGTGGGGACATCTTCAACTAGATCAGGTTGCCATCCAACCTGACCTTGAATGTTTCTAGGGGTGGGACATCTATAACCTCTCTGGGCAACCTGTACCAGTGTTTCTCCACCCTCATTGTAAAAAAATTCAACAGTAAGTCATCAGAGGAAAAGGCCTGCTTTTGCTGCACTCAAACTGTATATCTGTGGTAATTCTGTTATTCTCAAAAATTATTTTAAGCCCATAGTTACCTGATCTTAATGTTTACCCATACATTGTAGTCCTAATCTGGAGAATTGCTCATGCTTTTAACTATTGCTCATATCTTATCTTATTATTCCATATGTCTTTTACACAAATAAAGTGCCTACTATTATAGCACAGGAGCCAAGATGTCCTTCAGCTACATAATATATAGTTGTATATATAAAATTATTCTAAATATATATGAGTAATTTAAAAAAAAAAAAACCAACCAAACAAAAACAACTTAGACTGAATTTTAATGGCTTTGTTTGAGTTTTGAATTCTGGGAAAAAATGCATAGTGAAACAGTGCTACACCCTTTACCAAAAAAGCAAAGCTACAAAGGGGCTGTGTGTTGAATCTGTAAAGCAGAGCTGGGAAGGAACCGACACCAAAGAAATATTTATATTCTCCAGGCAGTGATACTGTCTCTGCTACCGAGAGTGCCACGGAAAACACAGTGATTCAGTTACTGGGCCCAGTACTTCATATTGCTTTGCAAAAGAGTAACTTTACTCATGTGACTCTTTACAGAGAAGCTTATCATATAACTTATCTGCGTAAAATCGCTTCTATGCAGAAATACTTACGTGACTAGGCCCACAGTTTTTAATGAGTGTTTCATAGAAAAATCCCCTGCTGAAATATGGGTTTTAAATGTTTTGTTGCTATTTGAGAGCACTCAAGTTCTTGTAAAGGCTATGTTTTGGCCTATGTATGGAATTATCCATAAGAATAAAAAAGGAGGTGGTACATACATTATGCACAAATTTTTCAGAAAGACTTATTCCATTTATCTATAGAGAATTTACTGACTGAGATTCCTCACACAGTGAAAGAAAATTGCTTCCCCGTGGCTTCTTTTATTTATTATCAGCTTCATCCTGGGAGTCGAAGTTATTTTTTAATATGTCTCTAATGTTGCTTTTTTTCAAGGATGGGGGAAGGACAGGATCGAGAAGATTGCATTCTACATTTATATTATTATTACTGCACATGTGATTGTGTCAAGCTGTAAATTCCTTGCTAAATTTTTTAAATCCCTCTGATGTCTGACATGGAGTTGGAAATGCATAAATGTTAAATTTTATGGGTTTTTCCGTGTTACTATGGCTTGCAGTTCTATCATAAACTGTCATCTGTAATATAATCAAAGGAAAATTGGTAGGAAACCTTATTGTAGTCCAAGGAACATTCCTTTTTACATGAACTTACCAACTTTAATAGGATTTAGTCTGTCTGGCTCGATCTGGAGCTTTTAGAAAAGCTAGGAAAGACTGAATCAGAAAAGCACTAAGTTGTTTATGGGATGTCCCCAAAACTTACCTTAATTTACAGTGGTGTATAATGTCACAAAAAATGCTTCCCCATTGAGTCAGAGCCTCTCAACCACTAGAAATTACTCTATATCATCCCTAATGCAGTTTGTACTTTTCTCATTGCTGATTGACAGCACCGTCAGTTGTACCATAAAAAATTAGTAGTAAATTAAGGTTTGTATAGGTCTGCTTGTCTTCTGGCTTGGCTTGGCTTTCAGACACAGCTTATTATTTGCATTTGTACTGACAATAGCACAAGGAAGTGTTTTCCCTGGACCAGGCAGGACATGCAGTAGGAAGGCATGGTTCAAATACACAATAAAGTTGTTGCCTTTGCCCCAGGGAGCTTACATTTTTTTAGCTGGAAAGGAGTTTATTACCCAGTAGTAATGCCCTGCTCTGGCAAGACCTGCCTCCGTGTTCCCTGATGGGACAGCGTGGGACAGCAGGACGTGCTCTCCCCAGAAGTGCTGGAACTCACGCTTCTGGCAACTGCCCAAACCACTACCCAGACCATGGACCTCATCGCTGAAGAAAGTGCTCGCTCCTGATCTCACCAGGAGCCAGCCATGCAAGAAGCAGGAAAAGAAAACCTGATTCTGCTTGAACTTAAGAGAAAACACAACCAGGGGGGCAGGACCTGCTGTCTTGAATGTAAGCATATCTACCTGAAATTGTTATGGTTAAAATCAAAGAAATTGAAGAGCAGAGGGCAAAGCTGTGGTTCTGCCTTATCCATCTGAATGCCCTGAGCATTCTTGCTTGCAAGTTGGTCCAGTTTCAAAATGCAAGATTGGAAAGACATGCTAGGGATTCTTCCTTAGGGAGGCTGGGGAGGTAGGACCAGGGCTGAGGCAATGCTCTACTGGGCAAGCATGTCAGCAGTGGGTGCTGAGTTTGCCCTCCACATATTCCATATCTGATGGGCTTAGTGAAATCAATGAGATGTGAAGGATCACATCGTTCCAGAATGGAAGAGGTCGGAAGGGAGCTCATAAAATCATCTAGTCCAACTCCTCTGATCATTCTAGAGCCAGTTGCCTAAGATTATGTCCAGATGAATTTGGAATATCTCCGAGGATGGACACTCCAGAACCTCTTTGGGCAACTTATGTCATTGTTTGATGACCCTCACAGGCAAAAAAGAGTTTCCTGATGTTCAGACAGAACGTCCTGTGTTTCAGTTTGTGTCCATTGCTTCTTCTCTCATCACTGGGCACTACAGAGAAGGGCCTGGCTCCCTCCTCTTCATTCCGTCCCTTCAGACATGTATATACATTGATAAAATCCCCTTGAGTCTTCTCTTCTCTAGGCTGATAAACCCCAGCTCTCATGTCCTCTTCACATATGAAATATTCTCCAGTTCCTTAATCATATTTTCGGTCCTTCACTGGATTTGCTCTGGTAAATCCTGTTCCCATTAGGTCCATAGGCTTTCAGCCAAAGAGATAGAAACTTAACTTCATGGTCTCCTCACCTTCTGAATGGGCCTGATTTTCTCATACAGTCATTGAAGAGAATTCCTGAAGTCTGCCTGGCTGAAACCTCTGCGGCCTTTCAAAGGTGTTGGAAATCTTTCTCCAATTTCAGAGAACTTCTTCAATTATTTTAGGTTGATGGAATCATTCCCCTCTTCTTTCTACCCACCCAGTGTCAGGTACCCACATTTCTGTGGGCCATTGCTGAAGTGTCTGATTAGAGAGTCAGACCTGGTAGGCTGTGCTTCATCCAAAGTGTAAAACAATAGATAACAGATACCAGCCCACAGAAGAGAATCAGGAGGCAAAGAGATAATGCTGGTCTGCCAGTTTGGTCTGCCAATGTCTGAGTTCTTTCATGTCTGGAGCACTCCCTAAAATTTAGATGAGTTCAGCAGTAGCTGGGGAATATTATTATCAGGTGCTGTGTTGGTTGCTTTCTGGTCAGCAAAGTCCTGACCCTTAAAATGCTTCTCTATAAACTGAACTCTGTACTTACAAATGCTATAGTAGTATGTGAGACCAGAGTCTTTACAATACCACTCCTGTTACTAATGAACAAATCTCCTTAGCAAAAATCCACATACTAGCATAAAGCTAGTGAACAGGAATTTTTAAGACAGCAGCAGTTTTCAAACTTGAATTACAGCAAGAATATAATCAGTATCAGTCATTTGGACCAAAACCTAATCCCATCTTTTATATATTTTGGCATACTTTTACCCCATCTCCTTCAAATTCATATGTAGTTTTCTATAACCTTTTCCTATGTGGGGTTTTTTTGTGGTTTTACTCTCAATATTTTCTTTTCTTGTAATTTGAATTATTGTATGTCCCATTTTCTTTTTAAATATCCATCCTTTGCTTTTTTTATTATCACAAGAATCGCAGTCTCATTCCCATTAATTTGTTTCATTGGTTCCTTATTGTTTTAATTCTATTACAACAGCTAAAGTCTACATCAGTAGGCATTAGTCTACAGAACTACATTATATGGTGTAATGTACCTAAATCAATTTCCTTCCATTTTTTCTGAGGTTAGCCACAATGTAGCTAAGGACCAAATTACATTCCCTTTTAAGTCTACTTTTCAGTCCATCCCTTAACATCTAACTAAGCCCCTTCAAATACAATTCACCACAGAGAAACTGTTGGAGTAGGTCTGTGTTTCTACTGTCAGTTTGTCCTGATTTTTGCTTTGCTGTCTGGAAAGCCTGAAGAGGCTGCCAGCTGGGATTTTCTCTCCCAACAATTGGTCTTTGAGCAATGGTATAGATTGAAAGGAGCAGCATGAAAGACAGCAGAGTTGCACATCAGGCATGGTGGCTCTCAGCAAAATGTCATTGAACATGACTTCCACAATACATGCATGCCATGGCAGCTGAGCAGCCTTGGGAGCCTCCATGAACAAACAGGGCATCAGGAACAGGGGAAGATGATTCCTGTACTGCTTATATCCCTAGTCTCTGAGTGTTGGAAACAGTCAGTGGGGCAGGATTCATCCCACCCATCTGTAGTTGTTTATACAGTAGAGGAGCTCCACCTCACCTGGTCAGAATTAAAATGGAGGTTCAGTGCCAAGACAGAGGCATATAGATGTAACAGATGCTCAAGGACAACCTCCCTAACCTCTGGCTGCAGGTCCTGTGTAATACCTACCAGCTCCATGCAGATGTCCTGAATGGCTCTGGGAATTTAATGTGGAACTAGACACATAAATCCTTTCAGACTCCTTTATAGCCCCATTTCAAGATAGAACCTAGAACAGGTTGGGAGAACTATCCCTGAGAAATGCTGATTTCTTACCATTTTCCCCCACAGGAGTCTCAACATGTAGTACAGGCATATGAATATTACAGAATCACAGAATCTCCGTGGTTGGAAGGGACCTCTGAGACCATCCAGTCCAACCACATAAAAAAAAAAAAAAAAAAAAACAAAAAACCAAAAAACCCACAAAACCCACAAAACAAAACAAAACCCAAAACACACACACAAAAAAGCACCCACCAACCAAACCCCACACCAACACCACCACACCCAACACCCCACCACACCCCAATAATCTTGAGCACTAGAGCATGCCCTGAAGAGCCATCTCTACACATTTCTTAAATACCTCCAGGGATGGTGACTCCACCACCTCCCTGGGCAGGCTGTTACAGTTCCTGACCACTCTCTCAATAAAGTAATTCTACCTAATATCTCATCTAAACCTCCCCTGCCGCAACTTCAGACCAATTCCTCTGGTCCTGTCATTATTCACTTAGGAGAAGAGGCTAACCCCCATCTCTCTACACCATCCTTTCAGGAAGTTGTAGAGGGCAATGAGGTCTCCCCTCAGTCTCCTCT
>BJBW01014534.1:0-34995 GCA_004320125.1 Scolopax mira | reverse complement strand
TATGGTCCCTTCCAACTCCAAAAATTTCAGTGATTTCAGTGATATTCAGAGATATCTAAGAGTTGAGCAGCCATGGAAGTTCTCTTTTTCTCTTGTTTCTAGCAAATGATCACCTAGTTACTACATATCTTTGCTTTATAGCAACACAGAGTGCTTTGTAGACAAACACTCTTCACTGCAGGATCTCAGTGTTTGTGAAAGTTGTTTCTTTTCTCCTGGGCATATTGCAGTATCATCTTTCTCATTCAGAGGATGTTCATCCACTATCATTAATCCACGATCCCAAACCAAATTTGAGTGGAAAAAAACATCCTTGCCTACTACCATTTTCTCTGACAGTCAACGGCGCCAACCTGTGACAAACTGTGATTAATTAGCACAAAAAGCGATAAATAATTGGCATTCAAAGTTTGGTGTTCATCATATTAGTTCCTGTGAAGTATAAATGTTTTATTTAAACTATTACTTTTCTATAATTGTAAGCCTGCCTAGAAATTTCTGAAACTAAGTGTCCCAGCTGCTGCCGCAGGACTCTGGCACCCATCTTCACAGACATTAACCGACAGTCTCGTCTCCAACATCATTAGCAAAACCTTATTGTTTCAGCTCTGTAGACCTCATCATCCAACAAAGGAAATTATAAGCCAACAGATACATTTCATATTGATTTTGATGAGAATTGGATCAGACCTTGATTGTCTGGTAGTTAAAGTCTCATTCTCATTAGAGACTTTGTACCAGGAGCTCAGTAAATTTCCTTCCTTTATTGACTTACAGGGGCTGTTGCAGACGATCAAAACATGAGTCAGCAAAGATGCCATAGTAAGTTACATTTCACAATGCATCTTGGGTTTTTTTTTTCAGATATAAGCCATCCTAATGTTCCGTAAGTTTGGTTTTTTTTTAAAATTGAAGTTTAAAATCTTATGCTTTCTAGATAGTATATCACAATTACATTAGGGAACAATGCAAAGTCTGCTGTGGTCACTAAGATGCTTTTCATTGACTTCATTAGGGTCTGAAATAATAGGTTTATAATCTATTTCAGGCTCTGTGTCATCTCCGTTTTTGTGACCTGGCTTTTGACATCTTGCTTACAAGAACTTTTAAGAATATGAGGTAAATGTATAAAAAAGTAGATGGTGATACACTGATACAAACTAGACATAAAATTACGTCTGAAGACCATGGATCCATCTCATCTGTTGCTGGGAAAAGAACACCAACTGCAATCTACATATGTTTCGACATACATTAATCAACTTTTTTTTTTTTAAAGTTTCTTTAAAGCTTGGTAAATCCTTTCTAGAATTTATTTGAGAAAAGAGATTTAATCCGTTAAAAGGTCTACGTAGCATAATTATCAGAGTGGAAAGTGCGTTTACTCACTTTTTGAAGAGTGAAGCGAGCTTGATGGATTTCCTTGAATCAAGCTTTCCAGATGATTCAGACAATATAAATATTTTTGAAAATTTCCTCTATTACGTTCTGCAGTAGGTTAGTTAGGTCAGTAAACATTTCCTGAGTTTGAATTAAAAGGGCAATATATCACTCTATACACCACAAAAGGGAAAGACTTATTACACAGGAAAACAGATTTGTGCAGCCAGTTTATTATCTCTTTCTATTAGATTATATTTCCACCTCCACCAAGACAAGCTAACCTCAAGGATCCTTCTTATTAATAAAAAACCACAAAGATAATGAGAAATGTTATTATGATGACATAACCTGGAAAAAAGAGAAAGAAAAAAATCCAAATATAATTCTGAAAGTGAAATTGCCACCCTAACAATCAATTTAAAAAATTCAAAATTATTTTGTATTTTTTGAACAATGCTTATTTTTATCAGTGAAAATGAGTATGGGCTTTATTTTGACAGAATCAAACCTACCTGGCCTGGTGGAATTTCATGACAGGATGTGTACAGATACTGTTATGTGAATATTTTGTACCAGCTGTCTACTCAATAAGTGGCCAACACAAAATTTTACACTCTGATTTGTGATTTACTGTGAAAGATCTGTGACTACAGCCAAAGTTCTTTCCCTGATTCTTTATCCTTTGTTTTAATGCGAAGTATTTTATTTTTAGACTATAACACTAGTATTATACTTCACTATATTCGGGGTTAAAATGTATTACTACAACTGAGGTTTTAGAAAACAAAGCACAAGTACATACAATAAGTACTAAAACTGATCACTAAATGATAAATGCATATATACGAATAGAATAAATTCACAACAAAGAACCATAGCATCAACTTATTTATTTAGATGGGAAATATTTTAATAATAAACTGCATCACATGCAAAATATATGTCACAAGTATAGTTTAAAACCACTTATAAAATCAGTATGGGACTAATAATTATGTGGTAATGAGTTAACAAAAATAATTTTAAAGGAAATCTTAGATTGTAATGTAGAAGAAGGAATAATTTCTTGTAAATTATTTATTAGATAATTAAATCTCTTTTTCTGCTTGTAGAATTTGTGAGTAGACCATAGTTTTACCTAATGAATTGTTTATTCAAATATATTCAACAAATGTCTTTCTAAAAATTTTGCTTTATAGATTTCACGTCTTCAAGATGCACCCCTTGATTGTGATTGACTCAATAAGTCAAAGTAAATTGCTTCTTTTACGTGATTGAATGACCGCACAAGACATTTTCTCTGAGAGAATAAAATCCTGGGAAAATCTTCAGATAAATATAAGCTCATATAGTTGCATTTCAATGAGTAACACCAGAATGGTTTATATATACATTTGACTTTCAAAGGCGCATGTATGGTTTTGGAAACCTTACTTGCCGATGTGTTCCTGAAAATTAAACACAAAAATAAAGCTAAGCATGACAGAATTACTTCATTTTAATAATTAATTAATATTTGAGAATTTTTTCCTCTGCTTTTTAATGAGTATTGCAGAATTTTCTCTCTTTTTAAAGATAATCTTTACAATTTTATCTTGAACATCAGTAGGAAGAAAACAATGTGAAGAACTCATCATAATTAATGTGTGACTTCCCTTTATTAACGGCACTGGAACAGCAGAAACACTGGGAAAAGAGAATGAAGGATCACACCTATATTCCTGTGATCCAGCCATCACAGATAACCTGTAGTTTAATAAACAATTCAGTTATATTTTTATAAAATGTTTTATAAAATGAGAAAAATGTTTTAAAAACAGTTAAAATGGACATATGGCTGTTTGTGAGGAACTTTTGTCATCTTGCAAAAGTTGGCTCAGAAGCTTTTTATTCAATCAACAAATAACATGTATAAAATGGATTAGCAGCCTGTATAAAGGTATCTACTATCATGCAGATAAATGCATTAAAAATAACCATTTTATTAGATTCTTCTCATGTACTATTGCATTTAGAGTAACTCACTGATGTTAGTTTTAATAGAGGCTGTGTCCTGACTTATTTAACCTGTTAAAGACTGCCATTTGATGTACAATTTACATCTACTGAACATGGCTTAAAAGTACAGGCCCATGTCTTAAAGTATGTGTAGAGCAAATGCTTCTTAAAGTAGACAAAAGTTGTAAGGGACAGATGAAGAAATTACAGGTAAAATTATGAATTTAGCATTTAATAACTTTTTTCAATATACATTTTCAGTTTTTTTTTTTTATCAAGATCAATACAGTTATATAAAAATATGGAAAATCATGCAGAACGGCATTCATATCAAGCACATTTCCCCCTAATATTTTAAGGGAATCCTCAGTTGGTTTTAATATAATTTGTAGGTGTGTCTTCAACCTACTTCATTTTCTATACTGTTTTCACTAGAAAAAGCTTTAATATGACTTTTCCTCAAGCGATTACTACAAAAGAATCTGTGCTTTTCTTTATGAAGAAGCTGCTATCCATCCACCCTGGGAGTCCTAGATTGGTTGGTCAGTTTTTCTAACTAGTTATATACTTCATAATAAATTGAACATCTGACACACATCTCATAGAACTAAACTTACAACATAGGTATGTTTTTAACCAATATCTAACTGGTACAAAGAAAGACTCTCACTATTTTCTTATAGATATAGAACCTATAATCTTCTAATGGCAAAGGGGTTTTTACTAGTCTCTAGGAAAAAAGAAAGGGAATGAAGAAGCACAGAATTTCATCCATGAATTTGCGCCTTTCAAAACTAAGAGCAAGTAAGCCTAACTGGTTTTATACATTTATGCTTTAGTTCCTTAAAAAATATTACACTTGTCTGAGGTGAAGAATTTTACTCTTAACATCTAAGAGAAAAAAGTACAGCTACTAATAATTTTGGTATTTGCACCTTTCATTCATAGAATCACAGAATCAATCATAGAATCATAGAATGGTTAGAGATGGAAGAGACCTTAAGGACCATCGAGTTCCTACCCCCCTGCCAGGGACACGGACACCTCCCACTAGACCAGGTTTGGCTTTCTAGGCTGTGAGCACACACTGACAGTTCATGTTGAACTTCTCATCAATCAACATGCCCAAGTCCTTCTCCACTGGGCTGCTCTCAATCTATTCTCTGCTCAGCCTGTATTTGTGCTTTGAATTGCCCTGAGTGAGGTACGGGACCTTGTACTTGGCCTTCTTGAACTTCATATGGGACCACCTCTCAAGCCTGTCCAGGTCCCTCTGGATGGGATCCCTTCCCTCCAGCATGTCAATTGCACTACACAGCTTGGTGTCACCGCTGTGAGATGGAGACAAACATTTTGGCAGGGCCTTTTGCAACAGGACAAGGCATAACAGTTTTAAACTAAAAGAGGGTAAATTAAGACAAATTTTTTACAATGTGGGTGGTGAAACACTGGAACAGGTTGCTCCAAGGAGGTGGTAGATGGAACCCTGGAAACATTCAAGGTCAGGTTGGTTGTGGCATTGAGTAACTCGATCTAGTTGAGGATGTCCCCTCTCATTCTATTCTATAATTTTTTTTTGGTTTGGTCTTACACATCTATTCAGGTAAGAGTTTGTTGTTTGCTTTAAGATTCAAACAGTGATTTGACATTTAAAAACTTGTACTATTAATTCATAAATTCAGTGAATTTCCCTAAAAATCTGTGCTGTTTAGTCATTCTATGAATAGTGCAGTAATAAACTTATTGATTCAAGTTTAGCACTTAGCTAAAAGGTTTGTTATAACGCCGACAATATTTCAATAGGTCAATAAAATAAGGAAATACTGGGTAAGTCAGTCAATAACTTTAACAATGTCAATTTGTTTGCATGCCAAACCTCCAAATCAATCAAATGTGCATGCAAATAGCTCTATTAAATCTAATCGGGATGAGAAGAGAAGATACTTAAGCGTATAATGAAAATTGTAGCTCTTCTTTAATTATCTGCATAAAGTGCATCGCCATCAGCATAAAATATACAGTTAATGCTTGTTGGGTAACAATCAACTGCTTAACCAATGACAACAATGCTAAATTTCTTTTAAGATTTATGGACCTGACTCAGCCAAACACCTAATTTCTTGTCCAACTTCAAGTAAAAGTATAGCCTGTTTAAAGATAATAAAGCAAGCTATGCAGCTGTTACAAAAGATGAATGCTTAAGAAGTTCACTGAAAAGGACTTCATATCATGCAGGAATATGCATTCTTTCCTTTTGATTTTGTATCTTGTCAATAAGTGAACTTTAGAAGTCCTTCAGGTGAACCCATTAATGTCAAAAACTGCATCTTTGGAAATCAACGAGAGAAGATCTTTGAAACAGGCATTTGGGTGTGGGTGGGCAAGGAAGGTGAAAGAATGTTGTGTGAAGGCATCCTGACTGGCTTTTGAGTTTAATACCTCTTTAATTCACATTTGTGATGCGCAGTTCCCTGTGTTTCTACCAACAAACAAGCTGATTATGTAAATCTGGAGTTGCTACATACTTCATACCTCACTGACAACTATTAACTAACTCTTGTAGTTAGATGAACTTCATGATACATTGCTTAGCATATTCACTGTAGCAATACTGGATTAGAATGAGAAAAATTGAGCAAGAATATCTATTGAGCTATAGTTTAATCCAGGAGTTCAGTGCCAGGAGGTGTGGAAACCGTCTCAAATATTTTTTCTGCATGAATCACCTGAATCTCTAATGTAAATGTGCTCACCAACAAACTATGGAGTATTTCAAAGATGGGAAATGGGCTTTCTAATTTTGCCTTATTGAAATTTGTCAGTATGCATATATAATTAAATATTTATTGGATCGGAAATGGACTGATGTAATGAGAATTACTCTAGCCTCATAATGAAAGAAGAGATGTGAGCCACAGTTCCTCTTCCAATGAATGCTTGTGGATTTCATATTAAAGAATTTCATATTAAGGTATTATTGAAGCAAAGGACTAGAGTGCAATTCTTATTATTCCTCCCTAACCAGTAGGCAATAAATTCGTTCTTATTCTCTTTCTGATTAAATGAATACTTAATTATTTCATGCAAAGCTGAATACTTGAACAAGAATATGCCTTCTCCTATTGTATTCCAAAACTATAAGAATATGACTTTTCAAGTCAACTATTACGTAGGAGGAAAAGAGGTCCATGGAAGACATGACTCATACTTTAGTTTAGTTTCCCTGGAGAAGGTGGAAGGGATATTGCTTCCTCTAGGCACCATGAGATCCAAACTTTGCAGAAAAGTGTTGCATAACCTGACTTTAGCCATCCTATTCTCTGCCTTCTACCACATAAAACATTTCTTTCAATAACATTAATATGGAACACTTACTGCCCTCCTAAGCTCCACATGACTTCTCAGTAGCCGAGCTTACACTGCAGGAGTGCACTCCGCAACGTACCTCAAGATCCTGCATCCCAGGGGCATATACATGCATTTACCTACATATGCCCCTGCTTCTCCTATTCCTGTGGAGGGATGTCTCCACAGGAGGAGATTCAGAGACAAGGAGAGCGCTGATATGTAATTCTGAGTTGTATCTGTAATAATCCCCAGTGACTACTAATGAAGTTACCTAAGTAAAAAGGGACCTAGAAATGGAAAGAAAGAAGAAAAAAGGGATAAGTAAAAGAAGTACAAATGCTAAGAATTATGGAAGAGATTAAATCCTTCAGAGGTGTAAGCAGGAAAAGACTCACAACTAAAATGATATCTATCCTTAGGATGAAAGCATAATTCAAAAAGGCAGTGAACAGGAGGGATCTCTTCTACCCTGTACTTTTGGACAGCAGCAGTAGATTTATCACTATACTACTGAGAAAAAAAAATGCAAAGTATTTTTAAGACTGCAGTAGAGGAAAAATGTGCTCCATGAAGTTACACTAAATGTGCTTAAAGATAATCATGTTCGTGTTACTGTTTCTATGAAGTAAAATGGAGGGAAGTTACTACACCACACAGTCTCATTGAAGAGAGCAAAGCTGAACAAAACATGTAACTATAAAGCAATGGATGTCATCTAGAATGATGTTCCTAACAATTGATATAATGGGTTGGGCTATCAGCACAGTGCATGTCTTCCTAGAAACTGAGAGACATATGGATAACTGGCCTTCAAGACACTTGTGTCGAACCATAATACTCCCTATTGAATCCTGTAGAGCATTCTAACTGGTTTCAGCTTTGACAGTGTGATGGATTAATAAAAGAGAAATTTCATTGTGTGAAGATCAAGATCACCATTTCATGAGGATAAATACTGTGGCCTTACCAATTTTCACATAAAAACTGTGCCTACACTTATAACACCATAATTTTTCCTTCTCATTATGAAAATATGGAGAAATATTGCCCAGAATCAAGTCCATGGTGACATGTCAACACATCATCAGCAAATCTCTCTAATTCAGAAAAAAAAAGGTGGAGCATTTCATGTGTTTCCTGATCAAGTTTTATTTGATATTTTTTTTTTATTCTGGATACCAATGTTCTATAGTTAGAATAAACAGCACTACACTTTAATAGAAAAGCAAAAGGAATTTAAGTCTTTGAATTAGACCTCAGAAAACATTAAATGTTTTGTAAGTCAGAGAGATAATTGCATTTATTACAACTTCATCAGATTTTTTATTCATAGAAATTGGAAAACCTATTATAATTTGTGAGATGTTTGGTTAGCTGTACTAAGTTCCTTTGCTGCTAAAAGGATATAGTGTGAAATGAAATGTCTCCTAAAGCTTTTTTTCAGTACACAGACTAAATGAAGCGTAATTTTCTGATAATTACCTTCAGCAATACGAGCTACGTAAATTTTCAGTATCAGTACACTCTACTTGGGTATCTGAGCCTTTGATGACAAATTACATTTACTTTTAATATGTTTTATTCTGTCAGATCATAAAAGGGCTATCTGGTATATCAGAAAGTTCAGGCTTCTATGCTTAACTTATGTATGAACATCTTCAAGACTGATTGCAGCAGTGGAAAAAAATCAGACATAATGACAGCGCATCTGGTGAATTAAATTTAAACTTTACATCAAGATATGCCCTATCTGATTATTCCTAAACTACATCTAATAGCTAGTGTCTGTCTTCCATCCCACAATAATGTCAACATTTAACATTGCCTAGATGGTCTTACATGGATAAGATTTCAATAAATGTTTACTTAAATTGTTTTCCTCTGCATTTTAAATTTCTGTTGATGTTGCATTTTTGTGGCTCAGAATCTATCTCCTAATAGAAGTAAAAGGTCTTCAAACTCATGTTTTCACAGTTTAGCAATTGTCCACCACTGAACAACTCCTGCTTAGAAAGGAGTATTTTTAATGACATGTTGGTAAAACTTATTTATATTAATGGACTAAAAAACTAGGACACTTAGCAAATACTATTACCAAAGAGAACTAACTAGTAGCTCAGATGAAAGAAATGTGATGTAAATGTATAAGGGACCACTTGTAATTTCTCCTAAACAAAGCAGCCTGAAGAGACCTAATTTCTCAGGTGCTCACAGTACCAGGCCTTCTGCCCAAGGAACTGATGAGGCTCACAGCTGCTTGACTCCCATGAAGGATGAGCTGTTTCTCTGAAGAAGACCCTATGTTCAGTGTTGATCCTTGCCTCATTATCCATGAAATGCATATTAAATTTAACATCTTTGCACATGCTAATGAAGACTTTCAAAATCATGGTAAACATATATGACTGTTTCCCCACCCAAAATCATGCTGCATGTTATGTTGAGGAGAAACTTGAGACGAAACTGTTCTATACCTGGTGCTAATTAACACAATGCATACCCTACTACTTGCCCTAATTTCTTATATACCTAACTAATTATTGTGGACTTAGTTAAGACTTGGTTACTAACCTAAGAAATGTTTGTATGTGGACCTTGAGATTTGTCTCACTTAGTCCACACTGCTGGGGATTTACGAATCTGAGTCACTTACCTCCTCTCCTTTCTGAGTGGGACATGACAGCATATTCATTGCTCAACAGTTCAGCTTTATAGGTTCACCCTTCACAGGTATAAGGGCTGCAGATTGCTTTTGTTCTCTCTTGTTTATATCAGAAGCTAGTCCCCATTCACCTTCAGGGAAGTAACATTAAACATAAGTCAGCCTAGGAGACTTTCCAGAATACAGACCATAATCTCATGTCTAGTTGATAACAATATATATTGAAAACTTCTCTATTGTAAGGAGACTGAGCAGTGCCATTAGCAAAAGCCTAAGGAATGATGCTTTCTTTTACATTTATTCACTTACTAGAATATCTGATTTCTAGACATGACCATCTTTCTGGGGACATTTGCACATTTAACATTTAAAAAACAATTTCAATTTGAACATACAATCTTTATGAAATTCAAACCAAGATGAT
This sequence comes from Scolopax mira, assembly GCA_004320125.1. Lineage (NCBI taxonomy): Eukaryota > Metazoa > Chordata > Aves > Charadriiformes > Scolopacidae > Scolopax > Scolopax mira. Next base: position 25,180 of record BJBW01014534.1, on the reverse strand, counting down.
ATTATAGGTTTTTTATGAGTGTCAGCAAAAGTCAAATTATCTAAGGTATAGTTTAGCTCCATCTCAAATAAACCTGTTGGATGCCTGATTTGCATGAAGTTTCCTAGTGATGGCAAAAAAGGCCAACTGAATAGTTAGCTGACATTAAAGAAAAATCAGATGATTCAAGTTACAATTTATCAGGTGTGACCTAGAAACCACAATAAGTGGAAGGCAATAAACTTAGAGCCATTAAAGCAACTCTTTTTTTTCAATTGAAATTGATTTTCATAAAATGGGAATTTTGGATAGTATTTTAAACACACCTCAGGGGCTTAGGGATCTAGATCCCAGTGAAATTCTTCATCCTGAAGATAATGAGATTAAGCCCCTTAGGCTGTTTTGAAGAGCTTAATCTTGATGTTTTAGTTTAAACTACAGTCATTGAATATATAATACAAGTTGCCTGAAGACATGATGGTGTTCTGTTCAGCTAATAAAGGGCTCCGGTCTGAAAAGAAATGTACATGGATTATTTAAGAAGCAGAGGAATATTACCTTTCCTTACCGTATGTTAGAAACATGCATTAAACCTCATAATAGTTCTTCCTTAAAGTATAAAATTCTAAGAGCTTTAGCTTCTGCTTCCTCCAAATATTGACCAAGCACTTAAATATACAATGAAATTATGTAACTTTTTTAGGGGGGGGAGGAGGGTGAAAGAATCTGAGTATTATACACAGAATGGGGGTTGGAACTTGGTGATCTTTAAGGTCCCTTCCAACTCAAACCATTCTATGATTTTATGATAGAGATTCATCATTTTCAAACAATAAAGAAACATGGCCTGGGTCTGGACTGACTGAACTCTTGGGGGGATTCCTTTAACAAAAAAAGTTTTAATTTATTAAAAGTATTTTGGTGTTTCTAGAGTTATATTTTATTTTTGTTATCAAAAGGAAATATCAAACTGCTTGGGCAAAACCTAACTACCAATAGTCAAAAGCAGAGATTCTAGTGGTTTATTTATCAATTTAGCCCCTACAGTGTCAAGCCAGTTCTAACATATCTATGTTAGAGTTCAGTTTCACATGAATCACTCATTTTTGTAATCCCCCCCCAAATTACAACTCTTTTTGCTTTTTACTGACACTTGTATAAACACTACAAAGTAATTAGAAAATGTTCATACTTTGGTTTGAATTACAGGATGTGTGCAGACTATTCACAAACACAGGGAAATGAACACGTAAAAGTACATAGCAGGATCTGGGCACAATAAGATTCAGAGAATAGTTGGGAACAATAAGATTCAGAGAATAGTTATTCTGCCCATATTAACTTGGTCTATTAGTACAAGAAGCTTTATTGTCCTGTTCTTTATGAATTATGCTGTCTTTTTTTTTTTTTGTTATTCTCTTACCTAGACAAGCATGTTGAAAAAGACTAACCAATAATAGGTTGCTTTCCCCCTCCTAGAGTGGTGTTGCATAATATATACCTCGGGGACTGATTCCCCTTTATGTGGCTTTTGATAAGATCCCACACTGACAGCAGCAGTTTCATGGATAGCAAACTCCAATCTGGCTTTTCAATCTGATAATGAAACATGGTCATTCCAGTTTTTTGATTTTGATTTTTCTTTTGCAAAGTGGACGCATCTAAATTAGTGTTTTAGTCAGGGTTTGAAGTGTGCTTTTGAAATGAACCCATTGATAATACCCACTGTGCTTTATACCATTTTTGGGAGAAGTTTCAGACCACAAAAACTCTTGGATGTATCATTCATTCAGCTTTCTGGATGAAAACAACCCAACACAACAAGGTTCAGGAGGTGCTGTAATTCAATTAACCTGTTAATGAGCATTTATCCAATAGTGCCAGGCCAGAGCTAGAACAAAGAAAAAAATCCCTGAAACCTAGAGACAGTGAGTCTCAGCAGCATCTGGTTTGCTCTACAGACTTTTAGTGCCATACTCCTCAACCACTGCTTCACTTAGATCTATTGCTTCCATAAATGATCTATCACATTGAGTTATGTTCACATTACGTGCTAAAAAAAAGGAAGTAAACAAACAAGAAAAAATGATAAGTTCATAATTACAAAAAGTCAGAATCATTGCTGCAAAAGAAAAGCATCAAATATGAAGAAATAATTAAGATAGATGTGAAATTACTCTCTCAAGTATACTTTACATAAGTATCTTAACAGGAGAAAAAGTCTCCATATAATAGCAGTCTCTGTCATTTCTCGGTGTATAGAAAATTTTGGCTTGGAACTAAAGATGATTCTGTAAATCAAAATCCCCTAACTTTGCTTCACTTTTATCAATTTTTCTGCCTAGTCAAAGACCTAAAAACTTTCTTTGCAAATTGCTCTTATTTCAATTTTCTGTATTCAAATAACAATTATAGCAAGTTGGGGTGTGACAAAAGAGTAGAAGTATTACAGAACAGCAGCAAATCTTAAAGAGTCTGAGCACAGCAGAGACTGGTTTTGAAAACTGCATTTACCAATATGGAGCCTGAATGAGGAGAACATGTGATCAAATCAGTCTACATGCACATGCATATACGATCTGCACGGTGGAAGTTCTGTCATATTTAGCAATAAATTTGTGAATATTGTGCCCTCTAAGAGCAAGGCCAGGCCAAGGAATGAACAGGCTTCCCAAGGATTTCTAAAAACAGTGTGTTCTCTCTTTAGCTTTGCTCCTACCCTGTTGAGGTCCGTGAGTCTCTGATAGAATGTGTGCACACCGAAGCAGCATGGAAAATGATCAAAAACCCACAAGAAGGCATTTGTCAGTGTGAAGAGAACTGTTAACCAAAGCCGTACTACAGAAAAGCTGCTTTAATAAGAATGTGAGAATGCTTCAGTAGAGTACTGAAGCGCAGCTAGAAGCCCATGCTGCTTAGACCCTTGACAGATAAAGAGGAGAAAGCACTCAGCTGTTAGAGGAGTTCTGGCTGTGGATTTTTTGGAATGGAATGATTCCACAATTAAAAGGTAAGCACTCTGATAAGGAGCCATTAGAAAACCTCTAATGACACTTTTTAAAAAGTGCTGCTGATGACTGTACCCTTCTGGTATGACTCATGGCACTGCAAGGTGAGAATAAGACAACTAAACAGTCAAAAAGGATGCTACGTACAGCAAGCAAGACACAGCCTGCCAAATAGCATACACACACTTACCAACGTGTACAAAAGTCTTGGCATCAAAGTGTCCACACAATTCAACAGTATTCAACAGTGGAATAGGGTGGGCTAGGAAAAAAACACAATTCAAAATTGCATTTCAGGATTTATTGGAACACAAGAAGGAAGTGACACAAGCGATCATTTTCCTATTAATGTATGATGGGAAGAAATGGGTTTGTGCAAGACTGAATTTTGTTTAAATGAACATTGAACAGTGATCCCAGAAGGTTTTAAAGCTAGTCTCACAAGCTGGATAAAGTCTATATACCTGGGGACAGAAGGTCAGCTGAAACCTAAATACAGAGTATGCAACTACTGCTGAGGTTTGACAGCTCAGTTGCAATATATATAGACTATAATAAGGAGCGCAGAATGGAAAGTAACTGGTGAAAGAGCAAGGCTCTACAACCCACTGAAATTCTGAAAAAAGGCAACACTGTATTGAGTGACAACGGTTACGCAGCTACTGTAGATTACTGCTGCATTTGGAAAATACTGAGGAAATGAGAGGCACATTTTCCAAGTATCCGACATAACAGAAAAGAGGCACACAGCACACCACAGCAGCAGAGTGTTGAGTACCAAGTGCTTTCTACTGGTCACTCAGAGAGAAACAGGAAGGGCAGTCAGCAGAAAAGATGCCTGATACTGATGGCAAAAGCAAAATGAAAGACACTAATAACAAGGTGGTGATATTTAATCACTATACATCATTCCAGAGTCCGGACAGTGGATAAGAAGGAAAGAAATAAGGATGAAAACACTGTTTCCTGATTAGAGGAAATTGTTGGGCTAAAAGAATTTTATAAGTTTTTAATTTTACAGTTCGTGTACCGCATTGACAATTTTTAAGGCTCTTCAAAAGGTGAACCTTTGCACATCACATTGTCTGGCAGTTGTTGATATCATTTGTGCAGTCCCATTTACCAGCACTGTCCTTCCTCCAGTTTTTGCATTTTTATCCTGTTCAATAGGACTGTCAGTCAGCAAATGTGCTAAGGCTGAAACTGCCTTTTGGATGGTATGGTCGCTCTCTCCTTGAAGCACCTGGCAGAATGCTTGCTTGTACTTAAGCGAAGCTCAGAACTTCCCTGATATGCATCACAAGTACAACTTACCCTTCATTTTACTTATATCAATTTGAGTAATAAATCATAGTTCCTTTACTGGGACAGAACTCAAGACCATTTTCTCATTTAATAGCTTTCATCTTTATGATGTTCTATATAATGGATATCACAGTACATTAATGAGTTTGCCAGCTTATCAGAAGATGTATCACCATCTACATAGTTCCTTTTTATCCCTGGAAAGGCTGCATGAATTTATCAGTTCTATAATTTCTCTTCACTTATATGGATTATATAGATAAAAATATCATGGTGCTTTAGAAATACTTTGAAACATTCTTCTTAGTTAGCAATGTTCTTTGTGTACTGTTACTGTTATGTTTCCTCATTAGTAATGATATACTCTGCTTCAGTCAACAGTCAGAATTTTTCTAAGGAGAGTGTGATAACACAGAGAATTATTTAATTTTAAAAACAGAATTAAGAACTGATCTACAGAATATGGAATTTCATTTATTTCATTAACAGGATAATAATGCCCATGACGGAAATACAGTATTAAAAAGAATAGATTGAATTTCTAGTATCCCTGTTTGGGAATCATCCAATGTTTCTGTAAGGATATAGGTCAAGCTTCTTTCTAATGAAAAGGTGTCAAATACATCACATTTGAAGTACAGAGGAGCAAAGAAAGAAGATGGCTCTTCTACAACAGACCTTTAAACAAGAATTTTCGCTTTTTTTGAAGTAAAAAAAAAAAAAGCTCAAAAGATTATGTAGATTTCCAACTTTTTTCCTTTCATTATTGTAAAACATGTGATTAAAACTGTTATCAAAACTAGCATTAAATATTTTCTATCCTCAGTGGCATAACCTGAGGGAAGACTATAACTACATGGACAGGAGCCAAAAGTTGTCCAATATTTGATGACTTCTTGTAAGAGCTCAAAGACAAACGGTTTCTAGCACTGGTGCTATTGGGAGGTACCTTGATAATGTTTTATCATGCATAAAACTTTGATTTCCACATCAAAGACAGGAAAAAAAAAGAACAACGTATGACGCCTCTGAAAAAATGAAATAACCCACAAGCCATATAGTACATAAAAAGTTTTTGAAAATATTTTCAAGTTTGTTTACTAACTTTGTTTTCTGCCAGCCACAGAGGCTGATGTATCTTCAACACAGCAGTTCACTCAGGCTTCCATTCTGCGTTGTCAGCTTTATGCACTGTGAATGATTCTATATTGCTGTGTTTCCTTATGTACAGTTGTGTACAAACACCTTTGGACAACTGTGGCTTTAGGCAATACTGTTGCATAAGGGGTAATCTGCAACTAGGAGGATTCTACTATCATTTCTCACTTCCTACAGTTATCAATCAGGAAGTTCCTATCTGGACAAATAGATTTGGTAAGTTTTTTCTCGATTGAAGACTGTGAGATAAGAGTCTGGGTCCCCTCACTCTGAGTCTCTCAGAGGCAAAAATGCGCTTAAGTGCTTATGTTAAATGTAAGTCAGAATTTCAGTGGTTAATGCTAACAGAACAATTTCCTTAATTTACTTACTCACATTGCTAGATACCTGGTTACCCTCCAATAACATACTTCAAGAAACTGAACTTCACACATGTCCACAGTGCATAGACCATTGTGCAAAAAATAATTCATGGTGTAAGAGTTAACACTCAACAAGGCAGTTTAACTCTGCAGCTTAGGGTACCCCAACAACTATATCCATTCAAAAGAATACTTCTCTAAACTACAAAGTCGTTTCCATTCCTTTCTCTTCCTTGTTCAGTTGAATCTGAGATACATGCTTCTCTTCAGCATTTCCTGATTACTGCCTTAAGCAGTGGAATTTCTCATAAATCAGGTTTGTCAGGTTGATTTTTTGAGTCAGCAATCTACTTGCCAGCAATGGCAAGCCCTATGTTTTCAACACAGAATAGAACTTTGATTACTATTCTAAGAACTCTTACTGTAGAAATAAGGCAACAAAAGAAGATAAGGAAAAGGTTTCTCCTTTGCAATGAGCTTTACAAAGAACACTAAAGGGCAGGGCAATCAAATTTGGAAAAAGAAGGCACAGTCACAATGTACTTTACATGGACCACATCATGGTTTCCCATGAAAACTCATATTAAGCAACAGCTGCCTTCTGGCTTTTCCAAAGGCAAGGGAGGTAGGTAATGCAATGATGACTCAAAGATAGCCTTTCCTCTCTATATTAACTAGCAGTATTCCACAAAGGTTTGGGATGACACATTTACAATGACACAAAAATAGTTACTGCTTCCTTTGCAATGCAAAATATATATGGAAAATAGTCTTCATGCCTGACTTTTCAAGAGTGTTCCAGGATAAGGATATCTTTATATATCACAAAATTTTATTCTATTTTATTTTATTCTATTAATTAAACAGTTGTATGACAATTGAACACTCACCAAGAAATATCTAGAGAACCAAATTCTAGGACATCAAAACTGATACCAATCACAGTCAAATCCTACCAGTAAGACCAAATGAAGGTTTACATCTTTGTCTTAATGACAGTGGTTCCTGATGATTGAACACAAGTACTCAGGATACTTCAGTTATAAAATGCAATAGTAATGAGATTGACAAAAAAAAACCTCTACACTAGTTATGATTATGTTAGTCAGATAAAAGCAGAAAAAATAGATCATAAACCTGTATTCTTACTCACAAAAATCCTTTTCTAACACATAAAGATGTGGCCATTCCTCTGCTGAAATACAGCTGTGCAGTGTGAGTAGAAAGAGTGGAGTGGATGAGGAATTCTGGATATTTTTCCCTTGTGATAGTAAAATTCTCAATTTTCTTTGAAATTTTGGAGATAAAACTAGTATTTCAATATTATAAATATATGTTTTATGTATTATTGTTTTTTAAGTTTTGTCTCATGCTAAAATACGGCTAATAACATTCAGATACTTAAAATACAAATCTTTAAATGCAGCACCATTGCCTCCATAATTTTCTAGGCTATCCTGCTTGTGTAAATCATGGGATTTTTTATAGCATAGTATCTTGTGATTCCCAGAGAAATGGCAGGCTTATAGATAACTGGAAATACAAAAAAATATATGTAGAGTGATTAAAATAAACATATCTAGAATTGGACACCTACCTTGTTGATCTTATTACAAATACTCTTGTTTCAACTGGGTGCCTCTCAGCTCAGCTGCATCCTTCTTCTTCTCCAATCTCTCCATTTACATCATTTTCAAGCCTGGAATACATGCTTGACTGAGTAAATATACTGGCTATTTCTTCTTACATTATAATTTCACCTTCCTTCAGAGACTTTGAGCATATAACCCCGCTTTAGTGTCACTGAAAATTAACTAATTTGAGGAAAACAAGAGCAAACCTTTTCTTTAAAATCACTCAGTTTCCTCATTCACTTATTCTGCCGTCAGTGGAGGGAGCAGTCAGAGAAAAAAGGGCCTATTTTCACCAAGCACTTAGGAACCTGGTGAAATGCAGTTAGTTGCAGTCAGGATCTTAATTTTCCTTTTTATGGCAAAGACACTCCCTAAACTGAGTGCTGACTGCTTATTGCAGGCACTTTCCACATCACAGTTAAATAAATAAATGCTCTAGCAAAGGTCTTAAAATCTAGGCAGAGAAAACAAAAAACGGTGGGAGGACAAATGGGCACAGAGCAGTGAAACGATTTTTTCAAGATTCTCTGGCTAATTAGATTTACAGTAGTGCACAGAAACCAGTATACTGAAATTGGTATGTGAATTACTAGATATTACTATCTTCTCTCAGGATACTCTCATATATATCATAAGACAAGCTCACTCACAGCAATTCAAGATATGGAGAACAATGCCAAGATAAATTTTATGTTACCTCTGAAAAAGCTAACTATTCCTCTACTATCACTTAAGATCTATTCACAAAAAAGTAGTCTGAAATACAGTTCTTTGTTGTCATTTGCATAACATTTATCTAGCTATTTATCTCTTGCATGAGTTTTCCCATACCAAGAGCAGACAGCTTGTAAGAAAGTGTTTTAAATGAAAGTGATATACATCTAACTAAAACAATTTTCTGAGAAGTAATTTACACTTCCTGCTTTGCTAGTCGTAGAATTCAGTCATTCTGAAGTGCTGTGCATAAGGAATGCTAACCCCACAGGGCTAAGCAATAATTGTCATTTTTCTGTCTTAAAGGTTGCATCTATTATTTATTTATAGTATAATACACTCAAGTTGTCATTCACCCTATGACCGTGCTACTAACCGTCTTTCTTCTAGAGTATGAAAGAAAAACTGCTGAAGGGATAATTTTCTATATGGAAATTACATAAAAGCTATTAAACCAACAATTGCTCATAAGGCCAAAATATTGAGGATGGTGAGGCAAAGGCCATGGAGGACAATGACAGAACCTCAGCTCACTTCAGTGGGCTCTGTCTCAGATTTTATAGTGTCTCAGATCCACACTGTAAAAAGGCAATTATACTCATTTAAATGCGCTGGTTAACTTTCAGCATCTTTCAGTGTCTTTTCACCAGCTTCATTTATCTCTAGTTTATTTGACTAACTGAAAAAAACAGCTTAAACTCATCTCTGCAGGAGGTGACAGCCTTAACTCCTGACACTGCAGTGGTTTCCAGGCCATGCAGAAGTGGGGCAGGAGCTCTTGTTCCTCTGGGAGATAATAAAATCAACAACTTAGATTCTGATGTTTAAAGCCTTCCCCTCATCCACAAAACACACAAACATACACATGCACAGAACTGCATGGGGTAACTGAGTTTTGTTTTATATTATATCAAAATCTTCACACAGGGAACATGTGAAGTTATTGCTTTTTCTGTAAATAGGAGGTGCATCTTCATCTGTATTTTAATATTTCCATAAATAATAAAAATAGTTACTTCCTATATCTAGCATAGATGGAGAAGCTATCAGTGTGCTATTCTGATGAGGAACTTCTCTTTAAAAAGAAGAAAAAAAGCAACAACTAAGATTCTTCCCAGGGACTGCACAGCCAATCTAAAAGCATCCTGAGGGGTTTTAGTACATCTTCTGAACTTCAGGGCTGTATTTAATTTGACTATTTCTATTTTTCAAATTAAGATAATTGAAAGAAGTGGGCCAATTGTAAATTCTTATTGCTAATAGACCTTCAATTCCTATTCAACACAATTTTTCAAGTTTATACGAATATATGCATTTTACATCTATTGCTGCTTAGAACATAAGAATTTAATATTAAAAATATTACCTTTGGATGTTAAAATTTAACTGCATTGATCCTGACTTTGCAAGTTATCTAAATACTGACCTCATAATTAGATAATGAGATACCTAAATAATCTTCAAAGCCTGCAACTTCTAGACTGGTTTTCATCAGCATTGAGTATTCCCAGCTGGATCCAATAATATCCAATCCCTTATAAGATCATGTCTTTATATCTGAGATTTAGGTACTCAGGCAAATTTCATTAAGAAAAATATGTATTAATTTACATTAATGAAATAATCTTGCTTAGGAAATCATTAATTCATCACACAGAGCATAAGACCTTTACTTAGTATTTTCTTAGTCATGTGTTCAGGAAACTCACTCATCTACTGAAGTAAGCATATGATTTGTGTAGGACACTGAAGGACAATGAGTCCCTTTCTCGTCTGGGTAATACTGGTTCAAGAAGACCTCTCAATGTGAAAAAAGCAAGGATCGGTGAGATCCACTGATGAATGAATGGTAGATTTCTCCAAATCTGTTCTCCCAAGCCACAAGTAAATCCCCACATCTGTGCATGGAGCACTCAGCCCTCCCAGTTTCATCATCTACCTATGGTCTAGCTTTCGATTGGTTTTAGATCTCCTGGCTGTGCATACCCACTAAAGACCAGCTCCCAAGAAGGTTAGTTCTCATTGTAGTACCTTACTCAAAAAGTCAAGAAGAGGCCATTCATCTTAGGCTTTAATGTCCTCAATACTGTAAATTCCAAGACAGGTAAGCAGTACTGCATGGTTCTTAGCTTCCTACTTACTATTCCTGTTCTGAAGATGTGGGTCCCTAAAAGGAGCTCTTTCAGGAAGAAAGAAAGGAAGAGATTTGTCTCATCACTAAATGACAGAGACCTTTTTTCAAAGACTTACAGATTTTGCTGTCGTGTTGCATTTTAACTGTAGATGTATTATTCTTACAGACACATACAGATCATTAGCAACACTAAGGTCACAGACTAAATTCCATTGTTAAATTACAAATCCGAAGCATTTTAGCCCTCTATAGCAATGTGACCTTCCAGTATCTGAAACTATGAGAAAAGTTCACTCCCTCGAATTCACACTTTCAATCACAACGAGCAGCCTACATATGATGATTATCCAGGTACTGACAAATGATAAAAAGACTGATTATTGCTCTTCCTTTTTCTTCTTTTCTTACTGATTTGGTAATGATAACTGCTCAAATGTCTTTGCATGTTTCATTGTCATCATTTTTAGCTTTTCCTTATCCTCCTTTTTGGATAAGACTGGCTTAATTATCTAGTGATGATGATACATGTTCTGAGACTGAAGAGAGAGAGATCCAAGAGCTAAATAAATCAAGCCTCCTTTAACAGTGACTAGTACTGATACGGGCTGTGAATCTCTTATTTTGCTTCAACAACCAGGACTGTGTTTCACCTCAGGCTATGCTTAAGGTAATCCTCTTACAGTTTGAGAGAACCATGCAGTGGTCAGCAGCATGCACAGCCATTTCAATATCACAATATGTTAAGAATTTAAAATGATCTTGCCCAAATTTAGACTTTTATTAAAAAAAAATTTACAAACTATTCTGTTCTTTAATTTCTTGGCAATCCTAAATTATTTTATTATTTGACTTTTCCTAGCAACTGGGTCTGTGAAAGTTATCTGAAGCATCCTAACTGTATATTAAGGATAGATATTTTGGTTTTGCACCCCCTTGGGCAGGGGAAAAAAAAGTAAAATCAAAATTAAAAAAAATAATATCTTTCAAATGTATAAGATGAGCCTTAGTCCACTAATGTATATTTAGTGATCAGTAAGTTTGAGATTCAGAAACATTGGGAGTGCTCACCTGGTCCATCCTTGGGAAATGGCCTGGATAACACCACTTGTTAACAACACAATACAAATGTGAGTGCAAGTAAATGGGTGAATCAAACACAAAGCCATCTAAGCAGGTGTTTACCTAGACCTAATCCTGTGAAAGAGAAATACTAGACAGATTAAACAGTAACCTGGTCATTATGAAGAGACTTCTGAAACAAAGATGGAGTTAGATTGAAAAGACACGTGTGTGTGTGTATATATATATTTATAAGCAGCATGGGAATTTTAACTCGGGGAGGAGACTTTTAACTGAAAACAGCAGCAGTCAGCTCCTGTTTTGAAACTGCTAGCAGTCACCCCGCAAGGATTGCAATCTCTGCTTGGGGCTGATGGAGTAGCTTCCCTGTGGGGTGCTGAGAGCAGCCTGCACCCAGCTAGGGCAGCGTATGCAGGACACAGCAAGCAGGTGTCCTCTCCAGGATGTGCATCACCAGGTGGTAGGAAGCAGCAGGGATTTACACAGAGCTGGAGAATCCACATTTCCTGCAAAAGAGGTGTGCAGTTGGGGAATCTGCTCTATCCTCTCAAAAAGGGGGTGTGATGGTAACACCTGCCTGGAGGCAGGCAGAGAACGTGCATTCAGTTGTGTGCATGTGTACAATTAGAATGTTTTGAGATTATTTATGACTAATCTTAATGTTCAGAAAGATGTTTAAAAATCTGTAGGTGTTCATTAACATTTTGTTAGTATCTAGTACCACGGTTTATCTGTTGTGTTACTGATACCAGTCCTGAATGCAGTTCACTGATTGCCAGTTAATTACATTCTGTTAATACACCAGCAAACTGCCTCAAATCTAATTTTGTTTTAATTACATGAGCAGAGTTGCTTTTCCATGAAACACACATGAATTACCTAAGATAGTAAAATGAGGGTTAAGTGATGCATAGGTTTTGTGCTGTCTGCTAGCACTGAGGTGAATTTCATTCACTTTCAGAGTTTAATCTTGTAGGTACACTTTACATTATTGATAACTACCAAAATCTTTCTTTTATGGTTGTGAAGGTAAGCATTTAAAGTTAGGCAAAGCCCAAATTAAGTTGATTTGCACAATTGATCAAGTGAGGATTTAGTAACTTGAGTAAGGAAAGGCCAAAAAGAAAAGCAAGCTGATGAGAGATCAAAAAAACCCCAAAACCCACCAGACAAGCCTGCAAGAAAAAATTGAATAAACTAGACTATGTAAACTAAGGAAGAGAAGAATAACAGAGGAGATGATACTATTTCTAAATATATAAAGGCTATTAAGATGTAGACAGCAGTATATTGCTGGTGGTGTGGGCAGATAGGGCAGTAAGTAAACTGCAGACAGTACCAGATTAGGTACAGATTAGAGAAAACACTCATCAGGTTTCCCCTAAATAATTAAGCACTGGAATGGGTTCCTGCAGAGTTTGTAGTTTCTCTGTCTTTGAACGCCTGCAAGAACAGACCTCTCTTTGGAGCAGGAGGATGATTAGATATCCTTCCAAGGTCCCATCCTCCTGCATAATTTTATGCTACTATATAAAAACAGGTTGCATCATAAAACACATATTCTGAATGTGGACCCATAATCAGGTAGAATGAGACTATGTCCTGAAGGATGCTTGCCCAGAGCATTTCACCTTCTGAGCTGAAACTAAAGTATATGCAGTGGAGAAGATGGAAGACTGCAAGGTGGTCTCACATCAAGGAAGCCCTGAACAGCTGGCTTCTTCCTCTTTCTGTGGCACAGAGATCTTCTCTAACAACAGGCAAACTGCAAGACTTGTAGTCACCGAGTAAAGCATTATGGCTTCTGCCTGCCCTACTGAGCTTCTTGTTGTTTTGACTTACTGTAAGTTACCTTCCTCAAAACAGACTCGGCAGAACTGATCACCTGGCAGTATCTCAGCAGCCCGGGCACACTGATGACAATGGTAACACAAGCCCACCTTCCTGAACGATTTAAGTGAATTCACTGCACTGTGAATGGAAATGGCTGAGGCAGTAGCAGATGTTTTATTCTGCTGACTCTTCTCTGAGGGAGGGACATTTTGGGTGGACAGCTTGGTGCAGTAACATTTTACTGCTCATCTCCTACAGTGAGCAAAAATCAGCTCAGCTTATCTGTCAAGAATCCTGACACTACAGTTTCCACTTGTTAGCAACTGTATAGTCTTTATCTTCCATGTGCCTTATCTGAGGTTCAATTTTGAAACCAGTGGGCGCTCTATATAGATCAATCCGTGACTTTTCTTATGCCCTGTGAAGTGGGGCTAATACCAGTTCCTCTCCTCGGAGCAGACTGTATGCCACGTTCTAAATGAGGCAGAAACAAAGAGCGTGTTATCATGCACTGACACTTGCATGGAAGCAGGTAATGTGAAACTGTGTTTAATATGGCATTTTAAAATATTAAGTGCAAGACATCCCCCTCTGAACATTAGGAGAAAACAGGTCATTTATGTATTTATTTGCTACAGGGCTTCACAATTATATTTTTTCTGAGGGCAGGGGAGCTCTCTAAAAACAGATGAGAGAAGGAAGAGATGAATAATTTTTTCTTTTCCTAACTGAAGTATACCACTTTTTAGTTGGTGGTTAGATGGAGGTTCACTGATTTCAATGCAGATGTTCAAAACTAGGACCAGACAGACAAGTCACAGATCTGTACAGTTATAGTTTCAATGGAAATCTTTTTGACTACTAGGCTTAAGCACATGCAGGTTAAGAACAACCCTTAAAGTCAGGGTAGATTTTCATGGGACAAAACCATGCTCATCTCTAATTTAACAACACTTGTCTAGCTCAGATGATTTGATCCTTAAAACATTTCAAAGAAAAGGGCAGGATTTGTGCTTTAAATGACCAATATATAAAAATACAAAAAAGTATTCTTATAATGTTGCTGCCTCATCACGCCTATTTTCTATAAGGTTGAAACATTTCAATGAATATCTACCCCAAGTTCGGCTGAACCCATACCAAGAAAAGCTAATTGCATGTAAATTCTTGTAAGTTGGTGGACTGAAATAAAGTCATAAAAAGAAATACTTAATAGCTCTAACAGTACTTGTCTAGTCTATATGAAACAGTTTTCTCTAGGACTATTTGTGTCCCAGATATGGGACTATGGGACTATTTATCTAAGTAAGGGTATCAAGATCAAGTAGCAGTAGTGCATGACTCTTGTATTCCAGAATTAAGATAGGCAAAGGACACTTCAGATTGTTCATGATGTTACAAAGGACCCAATTCATTTCAAGAGGTCCATGCAATGCCCACTCATCTGCTATGTCTGCCAGTAACATTATCCTTCTGAGATCAGTAGTACTGGTGACAATCAGTGGCAAATAATTAATTTTTCCCATCTCACTAGATGTGGTTTGTATTTTATATATAGCTTTATTTTTTTATAGCTGTTCTCTGTCACCTACAATAAATTATTTCCTATCTTGACTACTGACTTAGGATTGTTGGATGTGTTCAGGTCTAATTTCATTAAAACGAATCTCATGCTGGCATGTAGGAGGGAAGCAATCTAATGACATTAGCTAAAGAACTTACATCTGGTTCTTTTTGCTAATGCTGTCTGGCATCTGCAAAGGCAAACCAGCTGACATTCATGATGTTAAGATTATAAATTTTTTTCAAAAGATCTCCGAAGAGGAAATACACTTTGCATAGTTATTGCGCTTTTTTCTTATACAATAGCAACAGTAATTTTGATGCCTGTTTGATTAGATAACAAATCTAATTTTCAACTCGGCTTTTCACTGCACAAGAAATTTTTAGCATTTACACTCATACTGAGAATCAGTTTATTGAGAAAAGTACAGATAGTAAGTAAAACCTGCGAGTTTAGGTTCACAAAGGATTTCTTTGGTGGGGCCAAGGAGGAAAGAGAAAGTGAAAAACTAGCTGCCATCCTTAGCACCTATTGCAAACTATAGATACTGAGAACCTCCACTAAAATGCTGAATTAGTGACAAAATCAACTAAACTCCACAAACAATTCAATGTACAGCCTTATCAGCTCTCTAATCCCAGATCTCTATTATTTCTGTCAGCTGTGCCTGAATATAGTATGTCATCTGATACAAATCAATTCTCTCTCTCCACGCCCACCACACTCCTATGACTCAGTCTCCCTTTCCTAGTACCTAGAGAGATGGTTCCAAATTCAACTCACAATCTATGTGGACAGAGAGTCCACACATTAGCTTATGCATAAGCTAATGTAACAGCCAGATGTAGACTCAGTGTTAGAATTCTGCAGGCATTTGGAAGTTCAGAGCAGCTTGCTACCTGCTGGCTACCTCTGTCCTGGCCAGCATTGCAAGCAAGGAGTTCTCCTGCATATTGGTTCCAGACTGTCAACGCTTAAAGTATTCTGAACATAATGTCTATTACAACTGTTCTCTGTTCTGTGTAAAAAAAAGTAAGAAAAAGGCTCTTTTCCTACAACACAGTCTCCAGAAACTTTTGCCCTGTAAGGATTTTGGTCAGTAAATGTTTAACCAGTCTGCTTCCACTTGTTTGCAATTTGCTTTCTTTCTCTGAAACTTCTTCAGTTCCCTTTGCAGCTAAAATCCCTTCTACCTAGCCAGAATTGTCAACAGTTATGGAAAGTAAAAATGCTGTCAGATTCCCCAGATTACCAGTGATTCTGATCTTTTGATACAATTCCCAGAGCTCTCAGGCAGTTTAGATTCACATTACTCACAATACAATACTGTAAGAAAAATCCTATTAGTAGGAGTCAATGTTCAGAGTCCAGAGTCAGTCAGGGTTTTTTTGAGATATTATTTTGCTGCTTGGATCTAAACATCTCCAGTGTCAGCATGTCATCCGCAAACCAGAATGAATTTGGTAGTCTCAGACTAATCTTAATCTCTTGGTGAGACAGGCAGACCTGGCAGCATTAAAATGTGTATCTCACATATATATGACAGACGTGGCTTTTGGCACTTCCTTACATAGCCTAGAACTCCATCATGGAGAAGAATTTTCAAAACAGGGTCAATGGATGGGATATACCAGCTGACATCTTGTATTTCCCCTCAGAGAACCTTCCCTGTTTCCTTAGGGGTGTGTACACAGGGCGAGATGACTTTTTGCAATGCAGAACTCACAAGACCTATTTCTCTTTGTAGAAGACTGCTGAAATAAAAGTAGAGGTATCTAATTATATTTTAAACAGCCTGCAAAGTATTTTTCTGTACTCTGTACTTCAACCATGTACACTTTCGTTCTTTAAATAATAAAAAAAAATACTGAATCACCTTGAATACGTACGGCTATTCAGGTACATTCTGTAATGGATTTCCAGTTTTATTATTAGTGAAGGTCATACAAGAGTTTTGCTTTACCCAGTTGGCTTCTAAAATATTGAAGGTTAGAATTTTCCAATCTAAGAAGTTCAAGAACAGCACATAAGGACCAAAGAATACTCCAGTCTCATTAATTAATCAAGTCATGTCACAGCAGATCTTGTTAATCCATCCTCAGAGGAAGCTTGAATGATGTTTCAATTCTCTATGCAAGAATAGACAGAATAGTGAATAGTGATAATACTATACAATTACAGAGAGATGGGCAGCATTTGGAGACACCAGAAATTAAACTAAATTAATTTTTTCCCCACCAGCAACTAAAAGACATTTTTAGGTGTTATCTTTGTCAACTAATCTATTTAGAGAACACCAGCAGGATTATATTTTGATGCTAAATATTGTACGGTAACTGCATTAAAGGTTCCACTGGAAAAAAAAAAAAGAGTTAATGAATTTTAAAAGTCACTTTGTGGCATAAAGCTCTAGCAGCTTATTTTGGCATCTTTTATCTGTTTGAAGTCACAGCAGAAAAATGAAGGTGTTCACAATGTACTAAGAGAGTGACAATGACTGGGTATGTAGTAATAGCTGCTACATTACTTTTTCTTGGCTAGTAGCAGCATTTGTTTTCTAGTCCTAAAAAGAATCAAATTGTTAAATCCAGCCATCAGTCTCACAGAGTAGTAGTTAATTTTTTTTTTCCCCTCAGAAGGTAAGGGATTATTCTCATACTTCATGTTCAATATGTTTAAATAAACAGCTGAGCTTAGCTCAGTGACTTACAAAAGTGATGCTTGCATATAGGTAACACATGCTCCCTATATTAAAGGAAAGTAGAAATATTCCACATTTAGACTAATAGGATTTATGTAGGATATAGCTGATGCAAAAGTTCTTGAGCTGGATCAACGGACAGGAAAAAGTTTTTTCTAGCCAAGTTAGCAATAAAGGAATATTTATTCAAATTGTAAAACCAAGAAAAATCATAGTGGTGATTTTTAAAATTGTTGTACTGCTCACATCTCAAGGTCTCTGTCCAAATGTAGATGTTCTTTCCAAACCTTGCCTAAGGCTCTTCTGATAGCTCTGACAATTACGTGTGAAATTATCCCTTAGACAGAAGAATGATGCATCTGCAGCATGGGTCTGATCCAAAGATCAGTGAAAGCAATGGAAAAACTCCAAATCATGCAATCACTTGTGTGGATCAGATCCCTGAATTGTTAGTGATGAAGCACTGTATAAAATGTCAGCCCCAATTAAGCTATGGCAAAATTCCCATTCTGTAGGGTCAGGACTTCAACTCTAAAATTTTCTCAGTAATCTATACTCCATCGATTCCAATTACTTTCCAGTTTAACACATCTACAAAAGTGAAGCTTATTTGTAAAATCAGCTGTAAAATCATCCTTTTTCCACTAATCCCAGCACTTGTAACACTACCGTTGTATAAAATGAGTTCCTGTTTCTTAAGCAATTTAGTTATTTTTGCCTCTTCTTCAGGAACAACAGTCAGTAAAAATGTGCGCTCGTATTTGCAATTATGTACTCTTTTTATGTTTGTAATCCTTTTTGATTTAAGTTTCACCACTGTCTATGCAACTGAGTTTTCTGTTCATAATTTCAACTCTGAAATTTCAACACATGGATTTGTAATATAATATGAATATTTACATGAGAAGCACCTGCATACTACTTTAATTAGAGATCAGAAAAAAACAAAACACTGTGGGATTTATAACCAGTGTCTCTGCCAGTTCAGATGAAGAATCTTGCGGGCCAGAGCCTCAGATAATGTCTGGAGACATGGCTTCATTGATTTCAGTCAGCTCACCAAATAAAGATCTCTTTCTATTCTTTATGGCCATTCTATGGAATCAAAACATGGAGAAAAAGTAAGAATCAATAACTATCAAACTGCATAAATATGAGAAGACTTTGATCTGCTGCCAGATGCTTTGTGTTTAGTGAAGGTAAATTTACTGCAGAAGTTCCTACTTCTGATCTATGTTTTGTACATTCTTTAGACCTAAAAGAAGTCCCCTACCCGCTCCTGTTAAGAATAAAATCTCTGTCATGACTAGTCAATTAACTTACTCAAGCACTCCATTTTGTCATAATTAAGCTTTTCATCCAGTGTGTTACCTTTTCCTAAGTCTCCATTAACAGGTTCAGAACATAAATGTAGGGTCTCTCTGCAGGTTCACTGACTACCTTATCTTACTGTGCCAGGTTATGATCCTTCCAGGCTTCTCCAGAGCCTTGCTCTGGAGGTTTTCCACAAAAGTATTAAGAGACCTGCACAGTGCAAAGATCTGTGCTCTAACTGTTTCTGAAACATTTCCCCACGTGATTCCAAATAAGCAAACCAGGATGACAGCTGTTGACAGCCTGGAGCACATTCTCCCTGCAACAACCCTACTGACTTTAATATCACACACGTATTTTATTCCTGCACTCTCCAGGAAACTGGAGAAAATTCCCCACTCTCCATCGTCCTCACTGTTAATCACAGTTCAGTATAGAGGCCTGGCATTACTGCTTATCTTCTCCTCAACAACTTTTCTGCATCAGTCCATTAACATTAATTATTTTGCATTGCCCTTGCATGCCTGCTCCCAAAGACTTCCCATGAACCTGTCCTCAGACTTGGATAGATTTCCTCCTAACAAGGGCGCTGGAAGGAAGCTGCAAAACATCTAGGCCATTGCACCTTCATTAACAATTGAAAAAGATGAACTCTGGATTTGTTTTTCATCCAACCCCCACGTCCCCCCACCAAACCCTTTCCATCCTCTTCACTTTTTTCTCAGAGCTCTGTGTGCACATATGCTGTACATAGCAATTCTCCTGTATACAGATGAAAATCCAGAAAACTATGGATGAGAGCTATGGATTGACAGCCCCGTATCCAGTGATGTATACTTATCTTGCTTGCTCATTTCCCAATCACACTTTCACATTCTGAAATGATGAGGAAGGAGCCAACTTTCCTGACCATAACATAGCTTTTCACAGACACCTGTCAGCACCTGGAAGGGTCTCTGAAAATCACTGTCCCGTGGCATTTCATTGTACAGACAACGCAGGTTTATGTAGTCATGAATAAAAATGAATCCCTAATCAGTTAATGCCTTTAAGATAGATCTGAATTCCACTACTCCAGTATTATGATGGTTGCGGAGTGACTGTTTAAAGCATGTTCTAGAACATAAAAATTCGAGGCACCATGAAGTCCTTATAAGAAACCTGAGCAATCTGACAGTTTTGAATTATTTTCAGTACGTATTTCTAAATATTTCTCATTCCTACCAACAGAAATATCGGATGGAAATTCATGAGGATCAGATAACTCTATTTTTGGAAAATTGGGGCTAATGAAATATACAGGTAATGTAGAAAACATGAAAATAAACAATTAATAAAACCCCGAAACACTTTCTAAACAACCTTCAGATAGTAGTATCTAAAAAAAAAATCCATAATATTTCATAGAAGAAATGAGAAGTCATTGAGGAGAAAGGTAGCTCATGACAACACTCCAGATTTGGATTCACTTTTTTTCCCTTTCACAAAGCTGTTATGTTTATCTACTGGTGCTAACTATAAACTACAAAACCGGGAAAACAAAAAGGAGTTGTTTTCCCATCATTTACCATTTGCTGTTTTATTGATTTTTCCTCCCCTCCCCATGTCTCACATTTCATTTGAGCCATTTGTTTTACATTTTAGAGGAACAGCCTTCCAAATACTGTTAATTTTACTAAGGCTTTAACTTGTCATTGGATAGTCAGTATTATATTAATCTCTGTGATGCTGATGTTTACAAAACAGGGGTATGGGGTCAAAATTTGATTGCCCTATCCACACAATCAGCTACACTGATTTTAATGGCATTATTAACATAAGTAAACCCAGCAATATTTGGCTGTAAAATCTTGTAATTCTTCTCCGTTTCTAAAAGCAGAGATTTTTAAAAACTGCAATCACATTGTTTTCCTCAGTCCCTACTTTTACTGAGCCAGTCATTTTGAGGGAATCATCATGTTCTTAATATGTGCATTTTCACTGCTAACAATAGAATCAGAGTATTCTAGAAAACCAGGAGGGTTTTTTTTCCCCCCCCTTCTCTGAGTAAGCTCACATCTCAGAGTTGTATGCCTCTAATCCAATTTTACTGTTGCTTATGTCAAATTGGCTACTTCATCAACAATTACAGAGCAGATCACTGGCAGGTATGCATGCCAGGAAATCATTCAGTGCTTCCCACTTGATGCTTCCTCTTGCAGGCTAACTATGTTCACTGCTGTATCCTTCCTCATGCTGTGCAGTGAAGTACATATACAACTTGGGATTTAATTTAATGCTCACCATTTACTTCATAGCAGCGTGCAGAACTAACTACTGTGAGTGACCCAGAAACAGAAGAGGGCAGTCACTGCCCCAGAACAGGAAAACAATGGGATGAAGCACTGACTACCTTGCATGTCTCCTGGATCAGAATGTGTTGTTTTGTCCACTGCAGGACCCAGAGACTCGGCCCTGTCTCCCACTTTCTTGTCTTTGCCTGATATGGGGAGAAAAAGAGAATTTCATGACTCATGCCGTGTATGTGTGAAACAATTAATTTATTCCAGTTTCTAACGCTGGGATGAAACAGCAACTTCAACACCAGACTAAAACCTCAGAGACATAAGTTTCCATCAATTGGCAATATTAATCATCCTGTTCTGAGAGGCAGAATTACAGTATTCTCTGACTAATTTCCTCTTGTCAAATGCCACGATAAGGTCCCACTTTGTGCTTTATGACACAAGTCTTAAAAGAAGCACAATTAAAACTTCTTTCGCTTGGTCTGAATGTTAGCTCCCTTTGTACTTTATATGACTGCACCCAGCTTTGTCTGTGCTTGTAAGTATCTGGTATTTCTGAAAATAAAAATTTACATTATTTTAAAATGTTTTTCTTGTGTAAGTACAACTGGAATAAAAATATCCCTGCAACACAATTAGAAGTACCATTGTGAAGCAAATGTAACAAATGTTCACAAAAAGAGATTTGTGCAGTCTATAATAAATACAAGACCAAAAGCAATTACCCACATACGCAGTGAAAATTTTTAGAAATATATTTTCAGCGTTTATCACCTACATTGATATTATAGTATAATTATTTACACAGAGGCCAGCCACTCTGAATATGCACTTAAAACTAATCACATAGATTGAATAAAAATGGCTTTTCAAAAAAACTTTAAAATTTATGAAAAATGAGAATTGCCACAAGGCAAAATTCCCAGATGCCAGTACTCACTGCAGCGAGATTTGCTAAACTTAATTCCCTACAATGCAGCACTGATTTGCTGAAAGATGCGTAGTATTGGATCACAGTTAATTAGCACAAAAAAGCTCAAGGGGCTTCACACCAGTTTATATCACCTGGGTAATGAGGAACAAAGGAATAAAGGACTTCCTGGGTCACTGACTGCACTCCTGTGCAATCACAGACAAACAAATCATATAATCTTAAACTACACTGAATACCTCTTTCCAACATGTTGGTTAATCATTGGTAGCTCATCTTCAGATCTGATTTTTCAGGAATATTTGCACTCTTTCAACTCTTTGAGGAGTCTTTAAATTTACAGAGTGACTTTACTCATGGTCTGTTTATATTAATTTACTTTTAAGTTACTTTTGCCTTTTAAGCTTCAAAAGCTCTCTAGCATTTATCCCTTCCTCAGTGCACAGAAATAAATCATATCTACTTTCAATTTTTGTTTTTCTATGACAACAAGCCAAGTTCTTTTAGTGTTTTCCCAAGTGATGGGTTTTGTCTTGTTTTTTTTTTTCTAGTCGACATTTTATTCATCAATTCTAGTTTGAAACTGATGTCTCATGAAGGGAGGTGGCCATAATTTTAAACAATCTTCCAGAGGTTTGATCAGTGCTTTGCACACCAGCATCAAAACTCTCTCTACAGAAATGCCTCTCCAATACATCTAGAACTGTATTCACCATTTCCATGTCACATTGCAATGATAACTCAAAGACATCCAAAAATTGACTACCAAGCCTTGCAATTCCCTATTCCCTTCATTTCTACCTTGTGAAATGCTAAGGTATAACAGATGTTCTTCTCATTAGTCTCTAAATGCCCGACTCTGCACTTTGTATTATTACATCTTTTCCATTTTTATTATGTCATTGCTCAAGGTCCTACGCCTCTCTATGATATTCCAGTTCTACCTTTATGTTTGCAGTGCTTGTTAGGTTCTGCCATCAGCAAATTTTGTTAGCACACATCTACCCTTCTTTCCTGACAATATGATAAATTTAAATACTTAATTCAACAGAACTTTTTTAGATATCTCTTAAACAAATGAAAAAAATCCCTTTCTACATGCAGCCACAATATATCTTATGACTTCTCTTGTCACTAGAGTCATTACTCCAATCAAGTATTTCTTTGCTTGTTTCGAAAATTTTTTATATCGACTCCTTAATTCTTTATGTTTGCTGGCAACTTTCTGGGAGTCCCCAAAACACAATTCAGCAGTCCCAAAAGGTTAGGTATTCTGCCTAAGTCTAGAACACTGATTACCAGTAATAGCTCAGGTTATACTGTGTCTGTTTAGGTAAACTTATGTTGCTTTCCAGCTCCTTTAATTCCAGTCCATTAATTATTCTTTCTTCCAAGCATCATTCTAAATTCCTGTATACTACCAAAGGCATATATTAAATATTTATTTCCTTAAACAAAATATCTAGTTTTGTCTTCCTGCAGTATGGGAGTATTATGCCCAGCTTGTGTGAGATTTTAAGATTTTAATTCTTTGTTATATATACAGTTTCACATGCCATTTATTTATCTGCCTGGGAAATTATTTACACCGTTTCAGTTTAAGCATTGCAATTGCACTAAGTTTTACCTTAACTTGTCCATGTACAAGTTTTTAGCTATCACTTTTTTGATCCTCTGTCATACATAATATAACTGGGACAACTGAAGCAAAGCAGTAATTTAGCTCCGAGTCATAACATTGTTTCCTTGACTGCAACTTTGCTGCATGGTGGCCTTTTTTCCACTTCTGTTTTTACTTTAATTTTATAAATAACCTTTTCATGTTTATTTAACTTTCCTTGTCGAAGGTGACCCTATCTTCTCTGATTTTGAAAATTAACAAATGAGATCAGCAATTTAATGAGGGTCAGTACATGCACTTACTCATGCGGTAACAGTTCTGAAGAATCAATTAGTCCTTGAGTTCACAGCAATGCAGAAACTGCAAGAAGGAAATTCTGCAACCCCAATAAACCAAGGACGGAAAGGCTCTGCAACACAAGGAACTGGTGATCAAAATGGTAATTGTCTGGATAAAACATGCCGTCGTAGTTTCATGGCCTGTTATGATGACAGGCTGTAGTCAGGTCCCCTTTGAAGCATCAGAAGGCAGAACTCCTAATTGACATTTGCCAAAAGTTTTGCAGGAGCAAACATGCCAAGCAAAGAAACAACAGCTTCTCCCAATTAAAAGGACTACTTACCATCACCTGGAGCACAACTATTTTTGAACATTTTGAAAACTCTTGGAAATAAAGGCATAAAAGGAAAGTAAGTGGAAGTAGGAGGTGCAGCTGCAGCCAGGCGCTGCAGTCAAACCTCGGCCTGAGGAGCCAACCAGGCCCAGGCTGCTGCAGCCTCACTCAAACACAGAAGTTTTGATCAAAACATGAACACAACAGTGCAAATCACACCACGCAGCAAGGACCACAACACCGCACACCAGTATCTTACTCTGACAGATATCACTGATACGTGTCCCCGACCAGGCGGGCAGCGGCGGCGGCGAATGCCGCGGCGCTAAACTCCAGCTATTGGGGGTTTCCCCGAGACGGAACGGCCGAGGGGAGGCGGAGAGGCCCGAAAGGCCTCGGGAATCGCGAGAGGGCGCGAGAGGCTGACGCGCCTGGGGCAGGGTCGGAGCGCGTGCCAGGCGCGCGTGAGAGCAAGGGCGGGTGTAGCAGCGCGCAGGCGCACGCGCGCAGGGCGGGGGGAAGCAGCCGTCAGTTATCGGTCCCCTCCTGGCTCCAGACAAGGACGTGGCCCCAACTCGTGCAAAATGCCCCACAAGGAAGAATGTGGAAACTCAGTCGGAGCTCCCCCAAAAACACGTCTCTGTGCAGGTCTCCGGCTGCAGCGATTCCCTCAGCCTGGCACGTGTTCCCAATGGAGCCCGAGACACCGCCTGTGTGTGGTGCGATCGAATAAACTGCCTGCACAGGCAGGGGGGTGAACTGAAGGAAGAGGTGGATAGACTTCGAAGTATTAGAGACTTCTAAGCGAAATAGATTGGTGGAGCCGTACCCTGAGGCATAGGAGTGGGGCAGAGTCTCTGCAGGATGGGGATGATCTCCCTTCTGCTTGTCACCAGGCAGAAGAAAGGAACTTAAGGGACAGTGGGGAATGGAGCCAGGTCCCT